>JAHWFO010024534.1:228484-270554 GCA_023313115.1 Rhysida immarginata | reverse complement strand
TAAGAGAGCAGGGAAGTAGGTGACTGGCAAGGAACCTCCAACTCTTATCATGTGTGCACCAATGCATCCTGTACAATGTTCGCTGCATATGGATAAGTACTGTCATGCAACAGAATTACATTTTTGTCATAATGTACCATAAACTGTCTGCATGCTAAAGGCCCACATCATCACTTCTTGGGACACTTTTTTGGCAGATTTGGAATCACACCAACCATGTTGTCAATGATCTGTAGAACAGTCAGACATGCAAGGAGAGTAAACACGTATATAAAGTCATTATGCACAAACGAGTTTCTTTTGATCACGTTAAATATTTTGGCAATTTTTATTTCTTTAAGCAATTACATGTAAAAATAAGGATGCACAAATATCCACAAAATAACTCCGATAATGGATTTTCTTCTTAATTGCTCTTGTGTATATACCGGGTGATCCAAAAGTGTGTTACATTTTTTTACATTGTTAACGACATTTTCAGTGTTTGCTTTCCAGCAATTCACGAAGGCGCGCGCAAATAATTGTTTTGCGCAAACAATTATTAGTTTCATGAAAAAATGTAACCCACTTTTGGATCACCCAGTATATTTATATTATTTTTAAAATACAAAAAATAAGATTTTTTTCTTTCATATTTTTTTTTCTAAAATTTCTTTCAAAATATTATTGGATTGCTGTATATTCGGAAAAGTTCAAGTACTAATAACAAGAATTCAAACTTACTTGATGTTGTCAAGTAGAGAACATCACCACTCATGATGCCATAGCTCTCCAAACTCTTGCTGCTATCCAGTAACACATTCTGCTTTGTTTTGAGAACATACTGTGGTCGTTGTTTAATGCCTTTTTCTATGCAGAATGCAGAGATGAGTGAATCGACTGTGTCACTTGGATTAGCAGTTAGCTCTAAGTGACAAGTTGAGACACCATTCAATGTGCTTTCAATGAAGACATTCATCTTCTTGCACTAAAAGAACACAGGTATACAGATTCTTCTTATTATTTTTAATAAAAGTAATTTGCTGAAAATCCGATAAAGTAATAATTCAAATTTAAAATAATTTTATTACCTATTTATCGTAAGTATTCTCCTATAATGCGAAACATTTTGACCTGAAAAAGCACCTAAATTTGTGAGACCACATTATGTAAGAGGGGAAAAAGTAGAGCTGCAAAGATTGGGCTCCCCCTCCCCAGTCGTTGTAGAACTAATTTTTTCCTCTTGTATAACGTGATCCCACAAATTTAGGTGCTTTTTCAGGTCAAAATGTTTCATATTATACAGTGTCCCAAATTGATGTATACACTCTTTGAAATGTTATAGCTCAGCAACGAAATGATTGGCGTCGACTACTAAGGTCATTTTGCGCCTTTTGCACAAGTTATAGCTGTACGCAGCCCAGGACAAACACAAACATCCATGCCCACGGCGGGATTCGAACCCACAACCAGGTGGGCTCGAGAACTAGAAAGCCTACACCCTAGTCCTCTCGGCCACCTGGCCGGCGCAACGAAATGAGATAGAAATATAAGGTTTGTTGTGCACGATCCAGACGGCGCTGGAAAAGCATAGCAATACTTTCACTTCGAACATACTGTCACGGGTCAGACTTACCTGCAAATGTTGGAACTCGTGATTCCACGTCTTAATGTTGGAACTCTTCGAGAATGGAAATGAGGTTTATTTCCAACAAGACAGGGCTCTACCTCACTTTCATGTCGATGTGAGAACTTTCCTCGATCACACATTCAATCACAAATGGATAGGACGAAGAGGAAGTGCTACGAGCTCCCGCCTCGATCTCCCGATTTAACCCCTCTTGACTTCTACCTTTGGGGAACTTTAAAGAACACAGTGTACACCACAAACCCACAAACACTGACGGAATTAAGAGATCAGATTGAACATTCCATCAATAATATTCCATTTACTACATCCAGTCGGTATGTCGCTCTGTTCGACATCGGTGTTGGAGTGTACTGTGGTAGAAGGTGGACATTTTGAACATGTACGGGCTTAAGGAAGTTTAAGGAATAAAATGCAACAAACCTTATATTGCTATCTCATTTCATTGCTGAGTTATAAGGTTTCAAAGAGTGTATACATCAATTTACGTAAAGGTAAACTCAATGGTCATCACAACTTTTTTCTTTAAATGAAAGATGAAAGCACTAACGATCACTTATCATATATAACTTCCAACTCAAACTCTAATTTCAGAAAATTAACAAAAGTCTAACATCCCAAACAAATGGAAGATGCCATATTATTTTGCAGTCACATGAAGTCATTCACAGTAAGGGATCAGAAGGGAATCGTGAATTGCAATGAAGCAAAGCCATGAGGACTAATAACAAAGAGTATTATTGTAATTCTCAACAGTTTAATTTCAGGAGTTTTGTGGGGTCCAGGGCAAAGTTCATTTGCCGATTCCCAAATTATTTGAAGCAAAAAGGGGGTGTTTTTTAATTTTAAAAAATATATTTATTTATTTATGGGAGGCAATACATCATAAAAATACATTTCATTTAAATAAAACCCTAGTGGCAAAATTGACAGAATTACATAAAAACTTTACAAAGGCATGTTCCTTTCAAGCACGGTGACCATTGAAAACTCTTCGAAAAAACGGCATCTGAGCTAGTCCTGGAGGTACAATGATATATTTAAAAGATATGTATGTGGAAGAAATATAAAGTTCTTACTTGCTGACAAATACAAATTTGATGTCAGCATAATTTAAAGGACTTATGAGAATACAATGGTGAAAAGTTAGATTGAGAACTGAAAATAACATGGAAGTCTTATAACCCATATTTTCCATTATATCTCCCATAAATATAACGATACCATTTAGAAATGTGTGCTGCCGAAACTTCAATTAATGCATAATAGATGGTGATGCTTACACATGGGAGTTTAGTGTACAACAAAAGGTGTTCGTTGTGAAGCCGTATTTGAAGACTAAGTTTTCAAAACCATTCAGATAGCATTTTGTAACAGTTTGCAAACTCAGATGTGTCAAATAAATCAGCAATACACTATTTAGTTCAGTGTTTGATGATTGGGTCATCTTCACGTGGACTATGACCACCTCGATCACCTAAACTAATGCCACTAGATTTCTTTCTCTGATGTATACAAAAATCAATCTGAAGACCATCAGTGCAGTATGGGACAACATCTGCAGCATCAGTACATCCATCCCCACTGACATGTTGAAATATATAACTGCAAATACCTGTCCAGAGGCGTAACTAAGGGGGTTTTATTTCCCTGATTTGTTTAAGTTCATTTGTTTTTCTTTGTTTCTACTAAAAAGCTATTCTACATTTTATCGCCCCCCCCCCCCCCCCGCCATGTAAAATCCTGGTTACGCCCCTGCTGTCGTCAAGTAGAGAATTGTGTTTGGCATAGAATGGTTCTCAGTTGCAAGGTCTTCTATAAATCAAAATATATTGCATACAATAAAATATACAGAATATTTACCCGAAACACTTAAAATATATAAAATAAAAATTATTTGCAGGGTTAATGTGTATTACCTGCACATCTCATGATGGCAAAAATCGTAAACCAGGTGATACCCCACCTTAGATAAAACCCCAAATACCGTAATCTCTAACAAGCTTCTTTTTTAGTGCTATGCACTTCAGTTCTAATGGACTGATGTGTACCCCATCCAGTTAGTTACATGGTGAGGAAATAACCATTAATTAATTTGCGAGTCCTCACGCCTTCAATCATCATGTTTAAGTTGCATCCAACAATGGTGTTATTTCCTTCAATTTAATCAAAGATTATTTTAAATAATAAATGAAATAAAATGAATAAAATAATAATTAAATAAAATATTTAAATTAAGATAATACAATTTTTTAATAAAATACGAGATGATCCCTCTAAAGAGTTCTCAATGCTTATCACTAAATTCAGAAACACCTACTGAAGGTCAAAAAATGAAATGATTTTAAAGTTTAAAGTTCACACAAAATATCTCCAATACGAAGCAAAATATTTTTATAGTAAGGAATGATCAATCTCAGTAGTATTTATCAAGTTTTAAATCTTTTATAGCTTGTACCTTTGATTACTTCAAAATTACGGATCTTCAAAATTATTTCAATCTTCCACTGTAAACATTTTCCAATTGAATCTAATCTGGTTCTATAGTTTGATATTTCAAAGAATGTTAAGATATAAAACTCAAGAGATTAAAAGAAAAAAAAAAAAAAAAAAAAAAAAAGAAGGAACACTAAAGCTATGGTCTGCAGTTATGTTTTCCTCAAAATCAATTATCACATGATTATTAAAGTTCCTTTCCTTCTTAAAATGAAAACGTGTATTATCTAAGTGTCACACTCCCTGACTTTTTCAAAGTGGGGGGGGGGGGGGCTTTTTTAATCATATGATTAAAAAAAAATGATAATTGTATCTACCAGCATTGTTTTACAGCTGAATTCACATAAGAAAGTCCATGAAATATTAAAAATTGTAAATACATTCTTAATTTAAACTGGAATATAGCCAACACTCGAACATCCTTCGATTTATTTTACAAAAAAATGTTTCTAAACTAACTCCAATAAAAAAATAATAATAATATTAAAGACAATATAAAGGTTAGATCTGCTCACAATTGTATCTTTTATTTAAAAAATGGATTGCTATGCACCTAAGGCAAAGTCCAATTTGTAGTAATTGACTACAGTAATAAGAGAACAGGTTGTTCCCTTCAAACAGCAAACCATTAAAGAGTGAAGACTCTATTCAAAACTCGGCAGAGAAGCAAACAATTATTAGCATATGAGAATATTATCTCCTGCTCATGAAATATAAAAAAGTTTTTATTATCCCTGACTTAAGTTTTAGACTGGCATGTGTATATTTTTTAAATCCTATATGATTATCGATTCAGTCCTATTACTGTACAAAAATCGCAAACACTACTTCAAGTGGAATGGCAATGAAAAAAATGTATTTGCCTTATTGTTATTTCTCTTAAAAAATCTGTGCAGAGTTATAAGAATATTTAGAGTGATTTAAAGCAATTCATGGTTTTATTACGTTTTACTAGTTTCATAGGCTTTTTCTTGAGATTACTTTAAAGCTTTATATCTCTCTCAATGAAAATATTTGAAGGAATACAAAAAAGAAAAAGGAAAAAAAAAAAACATTATTCTAAACTGCAAGATATCTCTAAAGCAAGTAAATCTTGCTCATAAATCTTGCTCATATACTATATTTTTCAATTATCATTTACACTTCATAGTTTTGGTAAATACCATTCAAAGCAACAGACATGTGGCACAAAAAGTGGTGAATAAATTAGCTTATGATACAAATGCATGCGCTATTCTATGATAATAAAGCAACAAGTCTTTTTTGGTTATAATGATCAAAAACTGTATTACAATTTTTTTAATGATGCCGCATCAATTATAACAACAACATCTACATATGTACCATGATATAATTATTCTTTAAGCATTAAATATTTAAAAGTGGACTTTCTCAATAAGGAAAGGATGCTTGCATTTTAACATATGTTAACAAAATACTATTATATATGACTAGTTCATTCCAGTTTAAAAAATAAATTACTTGCTTATTTGAATTACCCTACCACCCATCCGCTAAGAAATTATTATTCCAATAATCTCAACAAAAACTTTACACCTCAAAATAAAAATTATTCTCGAAAAATAAAACTTAATAATTTTAACCTCTTACATAAAGAGAAATAATTACAACCCCATATTCATTTAGCATTTATATTTAAAATATATAAATTTTAATCCCATCCCAATATTTAAGTGTATTTAACAAAATTAAGACCTCATCAATATTAACAATTTTATAAAATTTATAACATTAAAATCATCTTTGTCTTTCTTTTTAAAATCCAAGAAATTAAATTGTTATTTACACATTTCAGTTTCACTTTAATGTTAAAAGCTTCCTTATTCTTTCACTATTTTCCTAATGAGAATTCATTAAAAAAAATTATTTTTATGTTATAAATATTATAAAATTATGAATTGTTAATAGATATATTTTTGATAAAGACTTATTTTATTAAAGTTTATATTTTGATAAAAATTTAATTGTGATAAATTTTTATTTTTAAGACTTTTTATAAAATCTAAGTACACTAAAAATGGGTTTAAAATTTATATATTATATCTTTTGGCTAAAGAAAAGGATAAAGAACTCTTTTCATCTTTTGCTGTGCTATGATTTTCTAATCATATGTACAGTAGTTATGTGTAAAACAAAAGAAGATATAGAAATAATCTCTGTAAAATAACATTATTTTAGTAAATGGTAATAAAGAAGATTTGTAAATATTATAAATGTTAAATGAATTTGGGATTATAATTGCTTCTGAATTATGTAGTTAATAACTGAGGTTATGTACAGTAAGTGGCCAATTTATTATGACCATCTGACAGTTTAAAGCAAATTAGCTATGCCATCATTCCTTTGTCACTGGAGGGCCAGACTGATATAAAAAAGAAAACCTAGTGCTACTGGTAGTAGAAGTGATTTGTTTGTGAAAATAAGGTAAACAACACGATTTTTAAAGACTTTGAATGCGGGATGATTGTTGGAGCTTGGAGCCATGAAGCGAGTATCAGGGAAACCAGAACATTTGTGAAATGTTCAAGAACAGCTGTTGTTAAATTGATTAAAGACTGGACTGTAAGTCAAAAAACTGGGTAGCAACATGCAACTTGTGGTCATCATCGACTAGTGAATGCTCAGGTAGAACAGAAAATATCTAGAATTGTAAAGAATTGTAAAATACAACAATAGGGCTACAGTGCAGCAAATTATGGCAGAAACCATCTATCAACATCTCAGAGTTCATGCCAAGAAGAAGTGACACAGTATTAAATGTAAAAGATGGCCTAACGAAGGACTGAGGAAGCGATCATAATAAATTATTAAAAGTTTATTTTTAAAGAATAATTTTTATGTTGAAATGTAAAGTTTTTTTAGGTTTTTATTGAGATTGTTGAAATTTGCCTCAATGTGTTGGAGATTACTATTCCAATAAG
Source organism: Rhysida immarginata (assembly GCA_023313115.1). Taxonomy (NCBI): domain Eukaryota; kingdom Metazoa; phylum Arthropoda; class Chilopoda; order Scolopendromorpha; family Scolopendridae; genus Rhysida; species Rhysida immarginata. The sequence goes on along the minus strand of JAHWFO010024534.1, from coordinate 263,489 downwards.
TTTGTATATTCAAATACAGTAGACTCGAGATCATCCGGGTTAACTGGGACTGAGACCACCTCGGATAAAAAAAAACTCGGGTAATACGGAGATCTGATATTAATGGATTATAAAACTTGATGATAAATACCGTAAAGGCTGCAATAAGTTAATTAATTATGAAAAATAGGAAAGAAAATCCAGGCTGCGGAATTTTCTTTCCTATTTTTCATCATTAATTCGAACAGCTGAGGTAGGCGTACCATTAAAACCCTCACTGACCATCTAATGATTTATTCAATAAGTTAATTGTCACAACTGTCTGGACTCCCCCGGCATTAAATAAAGACCCAGCGTTTATAAGTTAATTTAATAAATTGGAAATCAGACATGACATTTTATTCAAAACAAAATTTTATTCTAGAATAGACCAAAATCCATATAAAAGTTTCTTTTGGCTGCAACAAAAAAGGGCAAAGTAATCAGCTACTGACCAGACACATGGACACTGACCCGATTAAACCTGGCACTAAACAGAGACCTGCTTTTACTTGAAACTTGTCTTTGAATAACCAGTGTTAAATAGAGAGCAGCTTTTATCAGAGCCTTTATGGTAACTGCATTAATGTAAAGACAGTCAAGGTTCTCCCAGCCCTTTTGAAAGGGTGCACTGCTTGGCTGATTTTGGTGACCACCTGGTTGAATACACGAAAAGCTGAACAGCACTGCATAATGTTTTATCTGTTTTTAATTGTTGTCTGCCCTGCTATGTTATCTTTCCACCCAACTGATATACTTTTCTGGGAAGAACACTGACAATATTCATTTAATATGTACATTGCAAAATGACACATATATACATATATGTAATTATATTAATAAGATAAACATAAAATTTTAAATTAATTTTTTGCTACAAAAGTCTTTGATCATTTTTTTTTAGATTGACCGGTTAACTACAAGCCTACTGTAATAATAATATAAAATAATTATTTAAATTATTGAAAATTAATCATTATAATTCTTGGAAAAATTATGACCCCCCCTTTATTTAATTTAGCAAACAGGTAATACTTGTTTGACTTTAACAATACATAAAGTCTCAAAATTATTTTTTAGTACTGTCATCCATTAGCGAATTATTGTTGAGCCAAATCATTGTTGAGTTAGATCACTGATGCCACACCGTAGCCTACGAAAAAGACAGGCCGGGGCACTAAAAAGTCACATGACCAAAGTAGATCCAGCAACAATCCAATTTCATTGTTTCCATCTTGGATTTCAACAATCAGTGTTTTTTTCGTTTGTTGGAAACAATGAAGATTGGATTGTTGCTCGATATACTTTGGTCATGTGACTTTTAAGTGCCCTGGCTTGTCTTTCTAGTCGGCTTTGTGCCACACCAAGAGAGACAAGTAGAGAGCAACATTTTTTTTTTTTAAATAATACATTAAAGACAGAATGTTACTATTATTATAAGCTATTTTTTGTTACCATATAGACTATGTTAAAATCTAATATTAACCCTTTCACTGCATAATTAAATTTCATGGTTATTCCTGATATGATGAAAATATCCATTTCTCACATCATAATAATAAGTTTTTTTAAAGGCTGTGGGTTGAATCTGGCTTTTGCAAGTACAGGTAATGAAATATTGGGTGGAAATATCTACATTATGCAGCAAAAGATTAATAAAAGAACACCATAAACAACAACAAATAATTTAAATAAATTAAATACAAAGAACCCATGGGTTATTTTTTTTTATTTGTAATATTTTAATTTGTGTTATGTTTCCTGATATTAAATTTATATAAATTATTTGTTGAGGTTTTATAGTATGCTTTTTTATTAAATTTATCCTTAACAAATTAAATTATGTAAAATCCTTATACATGTATATTCAACTACTATTCTATCATAGAGTGACCTAGTTGTATAATTAATCCTCGCTTACTATAGCAAACGATCCGATTACAGGAAATAAATTGATTAATGTCATGAGTGTCCCTATGGAAGCCCTCATAAACATTTTCTCCAACTGGAGGAACATAATACTAATCACACAAAATAAATTTTATGTGACAATTAACCCTCTGCTAGCTATTCCTGTGATGTCCTCATTCAGTATTTTTGCCACTTGTTTACTATGCTTGTGTAAACAGCACTTTTTTTTTGTCTTTAATTTCTTTTCTGTGACACTATTTTCCCATTTTTCAGCATAGCTTCTTTTTAAATGTTTTATTTATCTATTCTTTCACTCCTTACACTGCATTTGCTTGAATGAATTGGCATTAGCAGATAATGGAGCAATTTAATCAATGATATTTCTTATTTCATTAAGAATTTCAATTAAGAATCATTATTACATATATCTTAAAACTTATTATATTTTAATAATATATTCATTTTCTATCTGTTTTTTATCACATTCTATAAAGATGATATATTTTGAGAAAAATGCTTTATATGAAATCTTTTCTCTTTCTATAAAAAAAAAATTTTATATTATGGCTTCCAGAAACAAATTATATGGCTGTTCTATTTATAGATATAATGATGAAAATGTTTAGCCTTCCTTTCACCACGATAATTTAAATCCATCTGCCTTAGTAATGTAATAATCAATAATAACATTCAGTGGCATAAATAATTTTGCTATAGCACTAATTTTATAGCAGTATAACTCATATTTATATTCAAGGCGTTATTAAAAAATAAAAGGATAATAAATTTTTAAGGATTTTTTTAAAAAAAAGAAGGAAAAAAAAATGAAAAAAAAAAAGGAGGAAAATAAAGGAATGGTGAAATACATTTAATTCTTCATCTGAACTCAATGGTGCAACCACCAATTCAAACTAAGAAATGATAGATCTAATGTTTGGCAATGGCTCATGCATTAATTTTGAAATCTCGTGCATTATACTTTCAGGGGTAAATTTAATATTTTTCCCACAACACTTCTTAGGATTAAAAGGAATACCATGACAATATTCTGATTATCTAGATGCATATACCACATGAAATATTACTTCAGTTATCAGATCAACAATTTCATTTATTGCTGTGTTAATATTAATTTTTATTTCATGAGAAGCACTAGCATCACATTGAAAGTTAGTATTTTCATTAAACTACCATCCTCAGTAAAGTGAAACCTTAATCTTCCTCCAGCTGACCATACACTCAATCAAGTACCTTATGCTATATAATTAATGACACCATGAAACCAAATTATATCTCAAAATAGAATTCCCCATTAATAGAACAATTAATTTTTTTTCATGATGACATTATAATTATTATTATTTTAATTAGTTTCTTTCAATCTCTATTATTTAATCTTCACCAAAATCCGTTTTTATATGAAAGTCAAGAAATCAAAGACTGTATGAATAATTTCACCAGCAAATTACATTTTATTGCTTCATCCTCACCTTCGCTATTGTGTTCTAAAACTTGCTACCATTAAAAATTATATATTACAGACTACGTTATTAAGAACCAGTACGATGAAATAAAAAAATAAAATACGAAGATCAACAGCCATCTTGCAATTCTGTATATGTAATATTATTTTGAAAAGTAATTATTCATATTATGGATGAGTAATTGTAGGTTGCAGAAATTTCTATACAAAACCCAAACACAGACAGTTATTGGACGGACCATATTTCTACTGTATGCTTACCGAAAAATAATAGCCAAAACTTGTTCCAATGGTCATGCTACAACACTTTGAACAAACTAACTGGGTTGGTATTACAACAGCCAGAGAATGAGAGGCAATATGGGAATTTCTCTCCAGTATGTATCATGTGAGTGGGAATGTGATAGAGTAAATTGTAGTGATACTGCATATCATTAACTCCCTATCTGTAAAAGAAGCTTGTCTCAAGATGCCATTTGAAATGTTCAATGCTCCATTGATAAATTTTATTACTGGATTACAGTTAAGATTAACATTGCTTATATAAGCAAAAAATGTAGATTATTGTATCCTTTAATTTATCTGAAATGATAACACAGTAAATTAAACAGAGGATACTCAATAATGGATTAACCATTAACAAAGCTTTAGACAATTTTTTCTGTCCTTTATCATGCAAAGCAAAAATAATCATCATTTTCCCATTACACATCATGTTAAAACTTAATAAACAAATGCTACTTTTATTATTCATTGATGAAAATAGGAAAGTAAATTCCACAGCCCGGACTCGAAACAGGAACCTGGGGTTAGGGCATTGGTGCGATTAGCTGAAGGTTCCTGGTTCAAGTCCAGGCTGCTGTGGAATTTTCTGTCCTATTTTCATCAAAAATTTAAACATCTGAAGTATGGTGCGTAATAAATGACCATTGTTAATAGTCATCAGAATCAACAATACAATTGATTTGGTATGTCGGTTTTGCAATAATCTTTGAAGCTCATATGGAAATGAATAAAAATACCTTTTTGAAATGAAAAAAAAAAAGTTTAGTCGTGAAAAAAATTCTTACAATTAATCACTTTGGAAAAATGAAAGAATTCTTTAAAATGCTCGTACTGGAATTTTGTGTACAATTGGGTTGGCCAAGAAAATTCGACATTGCATCCTTAACTTTTAAGAATATAAAAGAAAGGCTATGAACTTTGAATTATTTCTGTTTATAATAAAAAATACTTCATAGATGAATTGAGAGAGTTAAGGAACACTTTTATAGCCCCATCAACATCCCTTATCAACATATAACTGTTTCAATAGAGTTGTATTCAATGACAGAGCGTGGCATCATGTCCTGAATGTGGTTGTTCATATTGACAGTGTCAGTTTCAGCAGCAAGGATTGCCCTCTCACACAATCAGTTGTGATCTTTATAATTTTTTAATATGTTTAGATAAACATTATCCATAACTTCTCTAAAGGAAGTTGCATCATAACTGACGAAAACGATGGTCAGGTGACTTTTCAGTGCCGAGGACTGTCTTTTTTGTCAACTATGGCAAGCATTAATTTCATCAACCATTGTTGAAACAACATACAAACATGACCAACCGATTGTTGATGCAAACACGACTGGCTGATTGTTCACACATGCAAGCAAACAAACATAAACCAAGTCTATTTCATATCTGGATACATCTATCTTTGTTTATCGCAGAGGTTTGATTCAAAAACACAGTGATAAATGAATAATAGGGTTTAATGAATAATGAATAATAATAAACACCTATGGGGAAAATAGGGTTTCGTCCAAAGACTCCCAAGCTGCCTTCCAACTTACCCAAATATTACCACTAAATAAATATAAACACACGTAATATTTAATATTAATTATTTAATAATAAATTTTATACAAAATAAATATATGAAATAATCAGTAAATAATAAAAATCGCTGTGAAAAGTACGCAGTGGCGTAGCAAGGGTAAAGGTGCCCGGGCTATGATATTCATTTTTTTGTCTCGTTATCGTATTTTGTCATCATGGGGCCGGCCCCCCCAACACACACACCAGTGGCTATGCCACTGAAGGTATGTATCATAAAACTTTCGAGCTTGCTTAACCAACTCCTGTTCACTGGGACTAGCTTTGCCTTGATACCTTCTTTCATGGTCATTAAGTATTGCTAGCTGTGCTGCCATCTCTCGGGGTCGTTATTACTATTGCGACCATTCACCGACCCATGATAACACGGATCAATCCATGAAAAGCATGATAAGGTCACAATCAAGAGTACCATGATAACCCAGTTCAGTGATAAATGATGCCGTGATAGAAGAGGATAGATGAATATAGATTATTACTGTTTTTGAAACACTTATCTCCAGTTTTGGATTTTTTTTCCATCATTGTGGTAGTACGAGGGGAGCCCAGAAAGTAATGCACCACAATTTTTTTCTCCGTACCCAACAATGTACGAATGTGAATTTGTTTTCGGAGTGCACACGCAAAGTTTCCGTTTCTTCCGACAGATAGCGTACGTGCAGCAATGGAACAACATGGCGTCTGTAAGTGATGTACGTTACAAGCAGCATTTCATCATTGAATTTCTCACTGCGGAGAAAGAAACGGTTGGGAAAAATTCACAAACGTTTATGTGCAGTTTATGGAGCATCAGCACAAGACAGAAGTACGGTTAGTCGCTGGGCACAGAGGGTGAGGCCATCAGAAAGCGGTTCGGCAGAGCTCCAAGATTTGCCGCAGTTGGGACGGCCATCCTCGGCTGCCACACCTGACAAGATGTAGCGTGATGATGTGTTCATTTGTCAGGACCAACACAGAACGACTCGGCAGTTGGTACTGGAGCTGTCAATCAGCAAAGGAAGTGTGGGTGAAATCATCCATGCTCTTGTTTACACAAAAACGTGTTCACAATGGGTTCCGCGCTGTCTTACGAAGGAACACATCAGGCACGTATGCAAGGGGTCGGGGGGTCGAGCGACCACCCCAAAAAGGCTGAAGGTCCATGATTTTGAGTTCTGAATTTAAATCTATTGTTTAAATTCTATTAAAAACTCTGAGTGAACAAGGAGTAGTAGAGTGGTTGGCGAGGGGTTGTTTTTATTTCAGTTTTTTAATTTTTTCTTTTTTTCCTTCTTTGGCCTGTTCCAGTGCCATTTCCCCTCCCCCACCAATCATCCCACTCCTTGCTCACTCCAGTTAAACAAAAGGATTTTTTCCCCTTTGACCTACACTGAGCCAGACCAACAATTCCTCATTCACATCTTTCGTTACCAGAAGATGACTTAAGTCGAAAGGGCTTGCGATTTTAATTTTATTTCTTTTCACGGTTTTTTTAATTTTTATTATAAGATTTTTTTTCACAAAAATGAAATCTGAATTTTGTAAGGAGATTGATTTTCTTTTTTTTATATTAACAATGTATAATAGCATAAACTTCACAAGCAAATTTACTAAAATATCACTGAAATATGTTCATTTTTAATTAGTATTACTGTAATTAAAACATAATAAAAAGAATGGATTATTCAAACAAAAGGTCCAATATATCGAGAGTTCGACCTCCCCTGGAAAAATTCTTGGGTATGTGCCTGCACATAGCTCTGAGAAAAAACATTTTTTCTGAGTTGCTGCAACATTTTGAAGATGAGGTGGAAGCCTCCTTGTCCTGGATTGTGACAGCTGATGAAACCTAGGTACACCAATTTGAGCCCGAAACAAAACGACAATCGGTGGAATGGCGTCATCCGCACTCTCCACAGAAGAAAAAATTCAAAGCATCTGCTTCTGCTGGTAAGGTCATGATCGTTGTGTTTTGGGACTGTAATGGTGTCATACTCATTGATGTGATGCCGAGAGGCTGCATCATTAATTCTGAGACATATGTGAACACTTTAACCAAACTCAAGAAGCACTTCCAGCGACTTGGACGTCATAACAACCCAGCTGATTGTTTGCTTCAACATGATAATGCTTGCCCTCACATCAGTTTGAGGACGTTGGAACACATCACGAAACAAGTTTGGACAGTATTACCCCATCCACCCTACAACCCTGACCTAGCGCCCTCAGACTTTCACTTGTTTGGGCCATTGAAGAATGCCATTTGTGGAAGACATTTTGAGGATGACGGAGAGGTGATTCGCACAGTGAAGACATGGCTGCGTGAACAGAACAAGGACTGGTACCGACAAGGCATACACGCCCTTGTGTCTCGATAGAGGAAGGCCACAGAACGGGACGGAAGTTATGGAAAAATAGGGAGTGCAGAAGAAACATCATTCTTTTGTGTGTATAAGTTTCATAGTGTTCAATAAATAATTGTTGAAGAAAATAATTGTGGTGCATTACTTTCTGGGCTACCCTCGTATTACACAGCTGTGTGTTAATTTTCCACTTTATAACTTATTTCCAAGTTGCATTTTAAAACATTGTGCTTTCTATGTGTAGATGCCTTAACTTATCACTTTAAGCTAATACCTCAAGAGAAGAAGAACTGATTTTATGAATTTTTAGTTTCATGAGGAAACAGTTCAAGCCAAAAGTGACCTATAATCTTTTGTAAAAGGGTTTGGGGATTAACGATGTACTCATATGTCACTTGTTTTCATTCACATAATCAGCATGACATGTACAGGAGTGTTTTTGGAGGACACCTTCCTATCACAGTGGATGGGGCATCGACAATTGAAAAATTCTATTAAAAAGTATATAGCGATTGTAGCAGTTTTTATAAACTGTGCTTTTCTCTATTTATTATATAAAATCAAAACAAATGTTTCTCTGAGTTGCATATGAATTACTCCCAAACAGCAGTAACAATGACTTCTAGAAGCCAATGCACTCACAAGGGCTTTTCCCATCGGACCAATAGAGTGTTTGAAGTCCTGGAAGAACACTTGGAAAGTGCATTCTGGCTTTGGGGTACCCAGAGGCCACTGGAATGGGAATTGCTTGGTTGCCATATTCCCCTTGTGACTCATTTTTGTGGGGCAATATTAAAGACAACGTTTATGCAAATAACCCCGAAACCATTGGTGTGCTCAAAAGGTCACTCAGGAGGTCATCAAAAGCATTGACGTCTCTACACTTCAGCGAGTTTTGCACAATTTTGCTCTTCATCTGCACCACATCATAGCTATTGCTGTCAAACACATCGAACAGGTCATAAACTTAATCCGAGTATCTGTAGTTATTTTTAACATTTGAATAAAATTTTGAACTCCCTGTATTAACATTGAAAACAAAAAAAAAAAAATTCCACGATCAAAGATCAAACCAGGGACATGAACATCCAGGTAAATAATAGACATGTAATATCTACTGTTGCAGCAGATCTTCTGTATTTAATTATTGCTTTAGTGGGCGTTTTCATCAGCTTTCTGGTGGTTTTACCTGCCCTATCATCAGGCTTTCAGTTTGACTACTCAGTAATCTTGAGGACATTTGGAAACAGCCTTGCTTCCACTGTACTAGGCCCAATTGGATTGATGAGGAGCTGGGTGGTCACGATTCCTGGATCCAATCCCAGGTTGTGGAATTTTCCTTTCTTAATATAATTCTAGACAGGGAGGGGGGGCAGTCCTTGTAGAGTTAATTTTTCCCTGTTGTATAACGTGATCCCACAAATTTAGGTGCTTTTTCAGGTCAAAAAGTTTCACATTATAGTAGAATACGTCTACTTACAGGTACTCGTATTGGGTCAAAATGACCAGATTTTAAAACAAGTACTAAAAGTGGAAAAATCTGAATAAAGCAGAGTTCTTTGCACATAAATAACAAAATCCGTGTTTCATTTATAAGAAAACCAAACTAATTATTATAATTCTTCTTTTGTAGAACCAATTGAGAATACTCTTTACTGGGGCAAATGAAGCATCTCCTTCATTTTTTGGATTAATTTTACCATGTTGGACATGTGCTTCAGCTTTTAAAGCCACATAACATTCTCTTGACAATTGCTCATGTGCTTCAGAAGAGCAAGAAACAGGTCCTAGTTGGTTTTATTATTAATTAAAAGTACAAACAGCAATGAATTTTCTATGATCAATCCAGTTGTGACTATGCTGCAACATTTCTATAATAATAAAATATTTGCTATATAAAAGAAAGAAATGCCTCAAAATAGGGGTATTAAGTGAGTAGAATGAACATCAAATTGGTGCTAAATGAAGACGACACTAAATAAAAGCAATGTTCTTCTTATACCAGAATATTTTACGTTAAAAATTTCACTATTTGTAAATCATGTAGTAAATTTTAATACTGTCAATCATAACCATTTTAAAATTCTGCAGGATGACCCAAACTTATCCAGCATAATTGTTTAGGAACATTGTATGGTTCAAATGGAACAAAAAATGTCCTATAAACATTACATCTAGCTTCGACCGTGTGTGAGATATCAATGTTTGTCTATTTTCATGTAGAGTTGTTAAAGCAAATAAATAAAACGCTTGAGAGTGCAGATCACTTTTATTCTGCATACTGACAGAACATACATTGAACTACAAAACAAAACTAAAATAATACAAGGAATAAGAATAAGAAGAAAGTAACAAATCAATACAAAGGCCTAATGAACTTCGACGTTGTGTTGCACAATATGAGCAACTGCTCAAATCAACTGCCAAGTCAATAAAATACCTTTCACACATGTTACAAGTACGACGATTCCTCTTCCTGTTTGGCATTTGCAAAACAGGAAGAGTACATTTAAGAATAAATGGTGAACCTACGTTTTTTCTAGGAAAAGACTCTAAATAAAAGAAAATAGACAAACGTCGATATCTCACACACGATCGAAACTACATGTAATGTTTATAGGACATTTTTTGTTCCATTTGAACCATACAATGTTCCTACACAATTATGCTGGCTAAGTTTGGGTCACCCTGTATAGATAACCATTCCAATAAAATTTAAAACATTCGTTTTTTACCATTTCATTCATTCAATTGGCATCATTGGTGGGGGGGGCGGGCATTTTATATGAAAGAACAACTTCTGTGAAGATAAACTACATCAGATATGGCTAGTCACTGGATGGGCGACCATCAGTGATAGACAATGGGCCCCCCCCCCCCCCCAGCTGCTGCGACCATCATACAGCGGTCGTGAATCCAGGTCCATCCAGGGACCCAACTCTTCGGCCTCTGGCTATACAGGCCCTGGATAGACGTATACGATCCCAATTCATAAAAATAAAAAAAATCTACATTTGGTCTTGGAAATATGTGGGTCATCATGCCAGGATAAAAGGTAAATTACTAAAAACTGCCTACAAGCATAGAGTATAGCAAAGTCAACAATACATTCTGTGAAAATCAACCACAATATTTAGAACATGTACTTTAAAATATATTTTATTAGCATTTCAACTGTCCAGGTTCTAAATACCATATAGTTTATGTTACCAGTGGATGACACTTATTGTAATCAAGGATAATGTTATCAATTGGTTCCTATCATAAATTATTTGGTACCAAAACACTCTATATAAAATAATGTAACAAAAAAAAAACAGATTTATTATATCAAAAATGCAGTTATTTTTATTAAAAATTTTATGTGAAATGTGTTGAATATATTCCAACTGACCTTAATTTTTTTTCAGTTGTCTATGAAAGAATGGAGACACCTGTTCTTTATTGAGAAATTATAAAACATCATAACAGCAGAAACAAATAAACTTAAGAGATTTATTTAACAAAATAACAAAAAAAATTGTTCAAAATGAGTTGATGCAATGATGCTATTTATTTAAAAATCCATGAAAATTTTATTCTCCAAAAAAATTTTAAAAACAAACCGGACAATGAAATTACGTGAGCACAGATCAGAAGAGAGCACAAATCTAGTAAATATAACAAGGTTGAAAATCAGTAATGAAAATCTGATTTGCCTATGTTTGTTAAAAAAAATACTTTGATTAATGAGCTGATCGTGTGTCAAAAGCAGAATCATTTGCAGAAGAAATGGGTCTAAAAGGATTTTGAGAATGAGCAATTTATTAATAAATTATTAAACGCATATTGTAAAGAATACTTCTTTTTTTTTTTATAAGCCATATCGACAGGGTGTTTATAATTAAAGTTCCCTTACTCAGAGCAGTTTTTCTCAAAAACGGCTTATCCGAATTTGGTCAGATTTTCAGGATATCTTAACGAGAGTATGAGAGAGTAAATGTGCAATAAAAAATAGTTCACTATTTTGTTGGTAGGTGGCGCTGTTCAATCAAAATACTCAAAAATATATGTATATTAGTTCTTATCGCTATTTAAACACATTACAAAGCGAACTTTGAAACTGAATCGCACTTTGCACCTCGAAATTACCTAGCAAGAACATCTCTTGAAATGACTTCTATCCATTCTATGTCATGTTTTTGAGTATTTTGATTGAAACAACGCCACCTACCGGCGAAATAGTGAACTATTTTTATTGCACATTTCACTCTGCCATACACTCGTTAAGATATCCTGAAAATATGACCAAATTCGGATAAGCTGTTTCGAGAAGAACTGCTCTGAGTATGAGAACTTTAATTATAAACACCCTGTATGTTGTTTCTTATTAATAGGGCTCAGATTTTTACGGTGGATCCATCTTTTAGTGTACCTGATGTTATGTTCTTTAATAACGATTTTATAATTTCAATCTTGCAGTATTGTGAAAATATTTCCACCTTCTTTTCACCTTTCTTGAGAACTTTTTTCACACAACTTTTTTTTAAGTAATGTTTTCCACCTAAAATCTAAACCCTATTTATTAAGTGTTTCTACAAATTATCTAGTTTTATGTATTATAAAGCTGTTTATAACAATATATTTATTATGTGGGTGAACAGCATTTATTCAAATTAAATTTTTATTCAAAACTTTTGTTATCTATAGAATGCATAGAAGTATCCTTCCAGCTTTAGTAAAAATCTAGCTCAACCCATCCTTGCTGGTGTACAGTCATAGTTCTTCTTCAAGTGGCTGCTGTGCTTGAACTAGCATTCAAAATAAGAGGGCGTTTTGCAAAGTTTTGCCTCCTAAGCAAAAGCTTTAGCAATTTGCGAGACACAGATTTGAATCTGGTATGAAAGGAAAGCCTGATGTATTGACTATCACGGAACATAAGGGCACCCATTTATAACATCATGCATGCACACAAAATTTGAGAAAATGGCGACATACATGGACTTTCAGTTGAAACAAAGCACTATAAATGAAATCCTCAGTGCAAAGGGTTCTGCACCCATAGACATTCCTTGAAGGATGAGCACTATCTATGGCAATGCTTGTGTGGATGTGATTACTGTCAGAAGATGGGCAAGGAGTATGAAAGACTTGCATAATCAGATCCTCAGTGGACGACCCAAAAGATCTGAATGAACATTTGAAGGGTTGCTATTAGACTACTGATGAGGAGATGAAAGCAGCAGTTCATCACTGGTGCTAGCAACAGATGCCTGATTTCTTCGTTGACGGAATGAAAAAACTTGTCCAACGTTGTTGCAAATGTGAGGACAGGAATGGTGAATACATTGTAAAATAAGATACTGTCTGATACAGGACATTCCAAGCTTTTATCAAATGCATATCTCAGATCAGTATCTCGTAAATTGCTGAAGCCATTGCCTAGGAGGCAAACTTTTCAAAACACCCTCATAAGACTATTTCATCCATATAGAAGAGTGCTAAGTGGAGTGCAAATTTAAACTGTAATATATTTTTATTGTCACTTTTGGCAGGAAAATTCTTGTGCAGTGTGAAACAAGGATAATATGAAGCAGAAAAAATTAAATAGACTTAACAATGAAATTAATATGGGACCATCTTGGTGCTAAACCGAATCTAATGAAAAAAGAACTTTTAAAATCGGTTTATAAATGACAGAAATATCGATGAACATACATTAAAAAAAAAAAAAAATACATACAGACGAACATAGAACCTCCTCCTTTTTGAAGTCTGTTAAAAACCAATATCAAACTTTACTTCAAACTTGGAAATGCCTTAGAAACCTTAAAATGTGCAGAAATGAATCCTTATCCCGTGTGCAGACTTTTTGCGAGTTTGCTCAGTACAAAACAGGTCAGGAAGATTTGGAACACAAGGAAAGCTAGGTTGCCTGATTTTGGTGCAAAGCCCAGAACTCATTCAGCAATAATACTGAAAACTGATTGGTGGGCTACATTACCAATATTTGCAGATGATTTTCCTGTTAAGGGCACAATCTGCAAAAAAAAAGGCTTATGCTCGCTTCATTGTGCACAACTGTATTGATCTTGCCAAGGACATCATTGAAACTGCTGAAGGAACATTTTTAGAAGCTATTGTAACCAAAGATGAAACTCGGCACTTTCAATACAATCTGTGCTGAAAGGAACCTGTTTTCAGTAAATCAGTGATATCCAGAACTCGTGAAAATGCTTTCAGTTATTGCCTGAATATGCCAAATGTGGTGACTCTAAAGATATGTAGTTTGAATAATGTAATTAAAGATTTGTATCAACATAATTGTTTTATTGATATAAAGGATATCTCAATACTTATTTAGTGGACTGTATAATATTATTATTGTTATTTTGGAAACTCAAAATAAATCCAGAAGCAAATCCCAGAGGTGGATCCAAAATAGGGCCAAGTCTAAGAGATTCACATGAAAAGAGGGGAAAAGTTATCCACCGGTTTTACACAAACTTTGGCCACTGCGGTGCTGCGATCAATTTGCTTTCTTCCACCATTGCATTCGAAGTAATCACAATAAGAAACACTCATTGCTCGTATTATGGCAACATACAATGCTATAAAAAACATAGTCCACATAGAGAAGAAAATTCAGAAAAAAACTTACAGCAACTGTAAAGTAAGTGAATAGGCCAAAATGATTGCAAGTGTTCAAGTTTAATGGTGACTGTATGACATTATTTTCAATATGGTAGCCTCCATATAAAAATTGCTGAACCAGTGGATATGTCAGAGGAAGTATTAATGTGTGGGTATAGAAATTTCTACATAAGTATTTAGATTGTAGCTTTCTGTAAAGTTTTGTATAAATGCCGGTTTGAAATCAATAATGTCAAGCTTTTCAATAGTAATGAGGAAAAATAGGAAAGAAAATTCCACAGCCTGGATTCGAACCAGGAACCTTTGGCTCATCATTAATTTGAACAGCTGAGATTGGTGTACAATTAAAACCTTCACTGACCATCTAATGAAGTGTTGTGTGTAATAACACTTTTGCATAGTGTTGTGTGTAATAACCCAAGTGGCAGAACAAATGACAGGAACAACATGGATTCTTGTTAGCTACCTAAAGTTGTTTTATTTAATATGCAAGATCTGTATTAATATTAATTTTTTTTATTTATACTAACTCCATTAATATTAATTTTTCTTTTTTATACACACAGTAGACACAACCAACAGGAATAAAAAGACTGGTGTTCTTAGATCATATCATATCATTCATTCATTCATTCATTCATTAGTTTTTGGACATGTCAACATCTAGGAGATTTTGCACCCTTACATAAGATAACTATATTAACACAATCTTGAGGCAATTCCAGTTTCTGGAAACAAAAACAAACATCCATACAAGTGAGATTCACATGAAACTGTGGATGAGAATATACAAATAAAATAGAGAAGGAAACTACTTTTCCACATAAGTTTTTGTATGTTATAATCATAAATGTACATTTCAATGACTACGCCATCTTCTTCAGCGTGATACTGAAAATAGTATCTTCAATATCATACTGAAGAAAATGACGTAGTCATCAAAATGTACATTCGTGATTATATCATATTAAAACTTGTGGAAAAGTGATTACCTTCTCTATTTTATTTGTACAAACATCCCTGCCAATTGGGGATTCGAGAACTGTAAAGCCTTGCCCAGCGCTCTTGGCCACCATCCTTGTTTGGGCCAATTCAAGTTCTAACACAGAGGCATAAGAATTGCCCAAATACAAGGCATCTCCAATTAAAGTTAACATTTTGTAGTTCCCTACAGCAAAAACTATTCATCAGAAAATCATGAAATTTTGGGAATGCTTTAATTACATGATGGGGAAATTTTTTCCAGAACAAAAATATATATATTAACTTAATTTGAGACATCCTGTATTATCGTAAAATACAGGGTGTTTAAGAATTCAATGGGCGTTTTAAAAATCGCAGGGAGCACATTAATACAAAATTGATTCAATGTAAAAACTTCTATTTACTCAAAACTGATTTGAATTTGGACACATGTTTATTAGACATTCCAATCTTTTATTTATGTACAGCTTCTATATACAAAGCTTGTCCAAAAAGTTTTTTAAACACCCTGTACTTGGTTCCCAATAAAGTGGGTTTTGCAGATCAGCTGATGAAATATCTGTATTATCAATCCTTCTTAAATATGTTCTTAAAGATTTTTGTTATTATCATTATCATCATGGTTGTTTTTATTAAAAAGAGCTTGTCCCAAAGTAATCACAATAAGCAGATTTTACTGTATATACACATGGTAGGCAAAATTTAAATCTGTTTTTTTTTCAGATCTTTTTTCACTGAATCTTGTTAAATTGACTAAGTAACATATTTCGTTATTTGAATTTGTATATTTAATACTATGTAACTATAGTGTGACTCTTTATATGAAAAACGAGAATGCGGCTCTCATTGATCTCGTGTGTGCCCACCTCTCATATATACAATAAAACAGATAGAATCCTAATGGATGCAAAGAGCCAGTCAAATTTTTACTAGCACATAATTATATAGTACAGAAAAGAAATAAGTTTGAGTGCAAAAAAAAACTTTCTCTTTCAGAATTATTTTTTCCTGACGTGATATCTACCACCTGTGATGCAGATGAATATAATTTAAAGTATTTGACACATGAATCTAACTTTGAGTATGGTTCTCTGATGAGTAAGGGGAGAGAATGTCATACTTTTACGAATTGATGTGATTAAGTGAATATACGAGGGTAAATCGAAGAGTATTGACTGTACTGAGTATTGACTACTGTATGATGCAGAGATCATGGCATTAAGTTTATTTGAAATGATGAAGGTGAAAGTTTTTTGTTTTTTTTGGCATGATGAACAGGTAGAAATTATGCATTTTTTGCATTACTAATAACTTGATATCTCTGTCTACAACGGGATTCGAACCCGCAATCTGACGATTTCAGAACTGGAAAGAGTAAGCTTCAGCTCTCTTGTCCGCTATGCTGGGATGAATGTACGTGTGTATTTGGATAAGGTATTATGCATATTTCTATTTTCCTTGTAATAAATGTGAAACTGTGTTGCCGTTAATGGGTTCAGATCATCGATTGTGATTAATACCATATCGATCGTTTAGGTTTGGTAGTGAAAGAAACTTATAAAGTTTCCTGTCATAAAGAGTTATTAATATTTATTTCATATTTTCATATGCAAAAACAGATTTATTTATTTTTAAAAGTAAATATTTTTCAGTCTGATCTCCTCGTAGTGCGTGCTCAATGTTGTTTCACCACTGAGCATATCTAGATTTTCCTCAAACATTACTGAAATTAATGAACATATGTTGTGAAATACTTAATATGCCAATGTTTATAGATAACATGATAAAACCTGTGATCATGTGCTTTTCATTATATAACGTGCATCGAAATCGCTCACTACATAACAACAACATAAGGTTCATCGATCGAGCTAAATTCCTCTAGTTATGCGTTACTATTAAGGCTATGGAAATGCGCAATGACATACCTTTTCCTTTACTGCGTTAGCATGGTTATGCTGTGTCAATACATATTGGAAAAGCTAAACATCGAGCGTGTTTTCAAAGTGCGATCGACTACCGGACGAATAGTTTCGGTATCGGAGGCGTCATCCTCACGCGATCGGAAGCCATGTTGAATGTTTACCTCGAGAGACAGCGCCACTCCTCGGCAAATGGTGCTATTGGCTCAGCGCCGAATGGCGTCACAAAATGTCTTTTTTGTCGAAAGTTTTATTTATTTTTTTCTGCTATTTTTATTCTTTAACCTTGGATTACGATGAACAAAAAATTGGTTGTTATTAAGGATATTAAAATTGAAAATCACTCATGCTTGTTCTTCATTGTTTTAATCTCACGATGAATTATTTGTTATTTCAAAAAATTAAATAATTCTACATTGATCTGGTATTTAGCTAAATTACTGCACATGTATGCTGAATCATCAAATTTCTTAGAAGTATGAATAAACTTCTTTACTCCACATTGGGTGACTTTAGATAATTAATTGTTGATTATTTTATTTCTTCTCATTAAAAGGAGTCCATATTTGTATATTATTGCAATTCCTACTCTTATATAAGTATGAATAAATCTTAAAAATTTAGTTATTATAAATAAATATATAAAACCATTTAAATAAGTTATGAACGACTGTTTCCTATTTTGCGTTAATAAATATACAAATGTTAATGATAATTAATAATAAAATAAAAACTCGGAATTTAGTGTTATAAATACATACAGGCGACTGGTTATCAAAAAAAAAACAATAACTTCTATTTTATTTCAAATGTGTTTTATTTAGGTTTGGTTATGCATGTGAATATGTAAATACATACTGATAAGGAAACGTGAATACTTCTTTGTACCCTTGCACTTGCCCTGTTTTATACAGAATCACATGAATGAAATATACAGTAGTTTTTGCTTATAACAAAATACAGCAAATAAATAAATTGGATATATAATTTAATAAAAAGAAACTATAAACGATAACAATAATGTAATGAATTGGAAAAACTCAATATAAAAAATTAATAACAAAGCAGTACAAAAACATACAAATAAATTATTTGGTAAAATTTTGAAGTAATAGCCAATTTATATGATCTGCTCGAATTATAAATTGGTTTATAGAAATTAATTGTATGTTTTTGTATTTGTTGTACAAAACTAAAATTATTTCCTCACGTTTAATAATTTAATTGAAATGATAATAAATACATAAAAATATTTTCCATTCTCTAAAACAACGCGTGCATTTACTAGGTACATACAGTAATTGCAAGCTGATTGGCAATCACTATTCGTCGTAAACGTAGACAGTTATTATTGAGAAATAACAAAACATAATAATTTAAAAATACATCTAATTACTTGTTTATTTCTCAATAATAATTGTATATGTTTGCGACGAATAATAAGTGTTCGTTGGAGAAACTTATGCATTTGAACCGTATTTAATTAAAATTTAAAATCCAAAAAAATACCAGTGTACAAAATGCTTGATTCTTCTAATATTCATTTTACTGTGAAATATTCATAATATTCAAAAATATTCATACGATATTGTTGGTGAATTTTAACGAAAATTTCGCCATCCATTGTGCACTATAGTATTACATTAGTATTAACGAGAATTATTTACATTATCTCAAAAATATAGTGTCTAATTAACTATCGATAAATCTCTTGATAATGCCGTCAGGCGAAAAATGTTGAAAAAGATCACCAATATTAAATATTGAATTTGTATTATAATCTGAGACACTGAACTGAATAAGTATTACTAATTGTAATTGCCAGTCAACTTGTAATTATTTACCTATTCAACATAGTAAATCCAGTTATAAGGTAAATGCTCCGTTTGAATTATAAACTCTACATTTTATCACGTTTTTCATCGCAAAATTCTGTATATTACTATTCAATAATGACTATATAATTTTAGTAATAATAAAAATCTATTTCCCAACGCGTTTCGCTCGTCGGCATTTTCAGGGGAATTTCTTGATTGAAATTTGTTTAAAATGACAGACTATCTAAAAATATTTGAAAACAACAAACGATGCGATTGCAACAATTAGAAATTTTTAGGAATGTACATTGTTGAAATTAACAGTATGAGAAATTTCTCTTGTAAGTAGGAAAATAGAAACATAAAATGCTTGATTTTACAATGATGATTGAAAAAAAATTTTTACAACAGATAATAAAATAAAAAAATAAAATTAAAATAAAGTAAGATTGCTCTGTTTTATTTGGTGAAAGAGCAAGTTTGCTTCTAATTCTTTTTGGTTGTCTTCTGAACATTTAGCTTCGAGAATATCAATCTTTATGTTTTCATTATTTTCTACATTTTCTTCTCATTGTGAAGTTTCAGATTTCTGTATGTGACAAAATAAAAATAATTTGAGTATTTTACGAAATAATGAGTAAAGAACTCAGATTTTGAAAAACATTAATAGATATAAAGAAAAAGTAAAGAGATTGAATCCATACAAGGACGTCACCAAGATCCAATGTCGTCAGTTCTTCTCTGGCCAATAGCACACATAGTGAGTAAGCCGCCTAACAAAGACTGATGGGAGCCAGATTTTTCATCAAATTCGCCCGAGAACGGTAAAAATCGTACGCGTTGAGAATTTAATCCTTACAAAAATCCCCCGATTATTACTAATGTCTCTTAGGGGGCTGAGTTTATTGTGGAACAATCGCAGTTGTCATTTTAAATTCTCAAACAATCATGCAATGTCGCTCGTGTCAGTGACGTCACTTAATTAGGGGCAAATATAAAGTATTGTTTGAAAGAGTAACAATTTATGTAACATAATAGTGATTTCAAGTGAATTTGCCATGGGTAATTGGAGTCGTCAGGTAGCGGCATGGATCCGCGCCAACCGTCTACGGTGATTCCGAGTGAATCGATCCCGTTTTAAAGAGTGATTTGCGTTGAATTTTAGACAACTTGTTGCACGAGGTTCTCGAAAGAATTTTTATTCCTCCTCGAGAGAGTGTGGAAGAGAGGCGAACGGCTGGCTGGGATTTACATAGGCTGACCTTTGTGCATCGGCAGCAGCGGTAGTGAGTCCGAGCGGTGTGTGTCTGTGTGTCCGTGTGAGTGCGTGTGTGTGTGTTGTGGTGTACGGGGGAAAACGACGGATGGGTGAAAATGAATGTTATTGATTTCCATTTCGTGGGGCCGCCGTGTGGACAACATGGACCGTACACGTTCTACAAAGCGTTCGCCTACAACAAGAGCGGTAAATACAAAATATTGTCCCTCGGTGAGTTCTTCTTTCTCAAGATCTCTTCGCACGAACTGTGCATCGGAGAACTTCAACTCCTTTGGGAAGACCGAAACAATCGGCTGTCGCTCTCCAGTTCTAGACTCTATTTCTTGCCAGAGGATACCTTAGACGACGGACATACAGAACGTGGCGAGGTAAGCGTGCTCTTGTTTTATTTTTTTTAAAAATTTTTTTCTTGGCTACCCATTCAAATATCAAATCCCGTTAATTTAGTGATAAAAAAGTGCAGATCGACGTCCCCTTGTTTCCACGCTGTAATCAATACTAGTTCACTTACACAACTCATTGACATTAAATATAATCAAAATTCTAATACATGTGCCTACAAAAATAAAATCAGATAAATCGTCGGTGCGAACGGCCATAGAGAATCATGGTCACCTGCATCTACTTAGCACGGAACTTTTATTTACCTAATTTTTTTCCACTCTAATTTTTAAATATATAAGACCAAAAATTAATCTAACACATTTAACTCCTATCCAAAATAATAATTAACCTCAAAGCGTGACTTTAAACCACCCTAACCAATGTAACCCCATCAAAGTTAGGGAACGTCAATCCGCACTTTAACCAGTTTGATGAGCTTAAACGCATGTGTGATCGTGTTGTTTGTTGCTGTTATTGTTATCATTAACAGACACATTCTTATAACGGTAGCTTAAAACTTAACAAACCCCTCTGTCAATTACTCATGCACAAACGTTTCAGTGTCATGTGTTTATTAAATTACATTTTAATTCATTAAATGCACCTAAAAATCTTCGTCGTCGTCATCGTATTCATCATCAGATCAAACGCTTACGAAATCGGCGTCCGTCTCTCCATACTTGGCGGGCATCGGAAAAAAAAAAAAAGCGACCCGCGGAATTTTTTTCCGCTTTGTTTGCCTTGTTAATTAATTAAATTCATTAAAATATATGTTTCTTTTATTATTGATTTTTTTCGTCTTATAAAAAGCTTTCGTTTAACTCAGATACCATATCAATATCTTAAAATCTTATAACCAGTAATAATATTAATTTTTTTTTTTTTTTAATGAATAACTATTTAAATTTTAACTAAAAATTTCGCTAACGATTTCTTCCACCCTCGCGTGGGTGCGTATTTAGATACGACACTCTAATTACGTTATATTTTTACATTCATAAAGCCGATCGTCTGTTTATTGAACCAAAGTAACATGATCACAAATTCATTAACTCGCCTTAAATTAAAACATCCTCAACGTAAAAATGGTTAAAATTCCTTTGTGAAACAAAACAACAATGACATCATAAATCTAATGACGTCACGTGCAACAAAATAAATAATATCAAAAGCAACACCATTCGTACATATAAGAGAATATTCAATAACGCATGATCCACTTATTCATTAATTGAACTGTAAATAGAGTAATTATTTATTAACAACGTTTTACTTATTTATTTTTTTTAATTGTTTACTTCATTTAGTATTGTCATTGATGATATTAACAACAACAGCAAAGGATCTCTTAATTAATTTCCTCGCACCAGTGAACAATGGAGGGAAAATAATATTAAAAATTAAAATAATTATTGCATTTTGAAAAGAACTTACTGAGGTCATCGAGATTAAAGGGAAAATTCTTATTTAAAAATATTATTATTAATATAAAACTAAATTGTTGTAATTATATAATTATACATTTAGAAAATAACAAATAATATTTTATTTATTATATCTTTATTTATTGCTTAACTATATAAATAAACAAAACGGAGCTATTTAAGCGTAATTTTTTATTTCTATATATACATTTTTTTTGGCAAATGATTTCCTTTTGAAGAAGAACAGTTCAGTTCACTGTTCTCATTACATTTTACAGTCCTTACCCACTGTGGGATGGTTGCCAACTTTTCTCTCTCTCTTTTTTTTTTTTATTTTTGTTTAATATTTTTCCATTTCTTTAATAATCCCCTTTGCCTTTATTATTATTACAATATTTTTCTGTGTTTCATTAACATAATTATTTCCTAGTAATTTTGACTCTTTTTGAGAAATGCGCCACCACTATTAGGTACACCAGATGGCATTTTGAATAATGGAGAAAAAAGTTGAGGAGGGGAAAGAAGAAAATTGTTTTTAAATTTTTATCTCTTTTTTTTTTTTTTTTTTTTGTAAATTCATTCGATAAAATTAATTTGAAAAAAATAAGCTCTATCTGTATATATTTAGAATTAAATTTCATACTTTGTATAAAAGCAGGCCTCTATTGTTCAGCCAAGTTTGAGGTCAAACTATATTAATTAAAAAAACAAATGAATAAATAAATAATAAAGAATATTTTTTATTGTTATTATCTTTAATGAAATAACAAAAAAAAATTGTTATGAAATGCGCAGATGCGACATTCATTTATTAGTCATAACAAAGAAATAATTTACGGAAGTTAAGTATTTTGATTATGAAAGGATAACACAAAATACACTAAATAATGAAAGGATAACACAAAATTGTCAAATTAATAAATGTTTTCGGTTAAATATTAAATTAAGAAATTTTAAAAAATGAAAAAAAATCTCAATATGAAACCAATAAAATATGATTTTTAACAAATTAAATAATTGAATATCGTAAGTTGGTTCTATATTTAAATAGTTATCGAAATTATTAATTATCTAGCTTTTCCTTTCATAAATTTAATCTCAAAAGTTACAGTAAATGTTCTCCTGTTCAGTAAATAGTAATGCGTCCAACGATCTCCAGAGAAATGATTTATTAACAATAAATTTAACAATGCAGTACAAATGTCTTCTGTTTCCTCTAGAAATAAATTCCGAATACAACATAATTAAAAGATTACACCGCAAATAAAACATAAAAGTTCGAAAAAAAAGAAATAATAATTAACAGATTTCTCAGTAAGATGAGGTGGGAAAACAAGAAAAACTACACTTTCTGTGATGTAGATAGAAAAATGGCAAATTCGTACTTGGCAAATGGCAATATATAATAGTCATAATTATGCAAAAAAAAAAAAAAATAATAATACGTTGCATTTTTAACATGACATACTTTTATTTGTGTTGATTATAAATTGCCTCTCATGTAAGTCGAGATAAATCTTAAATTGATCATTACAATTGATAACGATGGATAAATATGAAATCAAATCGCTCGATAATGATTTTGTTTTTGTACTCTTATTTCGAGATATTTTTAAATCTGGTTTTATTATAAAATTGTAAACACTTTAGACAAGTATAGCTTAAATTTGAAAATTGAATATTCCATTTTTATCAACACCTTGTTTATGTGTGAATAGTTCAAGATTTTCATTAGAAAATTTTAAATTTTCCAAAAATAAATTTTTTTCTGAGGAATGTAAAAAAATTTCCAAAGATTGAATTAAAGGGTTTTCCATATAATTAAAGGAAAATTGAAATAAATCTCAACAACTGGAAAATTTAATAATTTAATAGAAAAGCTTATGAGATGATATAAGATCTTTATAGTCCATATGCAATAATTATAATAAAAAGTTCATATATAATTGTAGTAAATTTTAAGTTGTAGAAGCAAATTATATTTCCTTCACATAAATATTAAAATTGTATATGGAATCTATTTTGTTTTATTATTTATTTTCTCTTTTGAGTCGAGTTTTATTTTAATTTTTCTTAAATTATTTGATGACACTGCACCAATAAATATATATACCTGGCTATAATTGGGATTGGGCACCTTAGATCTGATACAAAATAGCATTTTAAGCTTGTTAAAGTTTCCAACGGGAATTACCCATAGAGGTGCACAATAAACAGCAATAAGGTAATAAAAAAATAAGAGAAATAACATAAAAATTCTATATGCAATTTAGAATTCCAAACTATGTAAAACACTTAAAGCGATATAAATTACAATTTAAAACATCCATATCATTAGGAATAGATTTACCAGTAACTTGGACATGAATAACTGCACAGATTCTTTTTAATTTGTTGACCAAATTTGAATGATACTAGTTGGTTGTAAATCATAATTAAAACAAAGTATGTAAACTAGACGTTGTATATAAACATTTATTTACAGTATGCACAGAGTAATTTTCATTTGTTTTTCAAACAAAAAGGTTGGCGAAAGTATTACCGGTTAAAGCGGAGACCGGATAAGAGGGAGTCTACATTTATTTATTTTTTGTCGTCATTTAAATTTATATCGGTGGCAAGCAGACGAATGTTTTTAAGAATAAAAGTTTTAACTTTTTTTTTTTATTTTCTTTCGGTTTTATATTTATGAATATTACACAGCTGGAATTACGATGGTATTCGACTGTCATTTTTTTATCGCTTCACACAGAGGAGCCAAATTCACGTATTTTATTAATTCTCTTCTAAAATAATTTTTAAATTTTTTATCTGTGGTTGTAATCTTTCAATTTTATGATTTGGGAGAACCTTTTCTGGAGGAAATGAGAAGACATTTCTGTGTTGTGATAGTTATAAATTACGGTTCAAGCATCTGTCATTATCAAGCCGTTGATATCATGCTCGATTAATTTAGATTTCTTCTCAACTTCAACTTAATTTTTATTACACCTTGAAACAAACTGTGTCGAGACCTTCTGCTATTGAATTTTCAATAGCGTTGGGGATAGATACTTTTGTTCTCTGATGATAAGTTTATATTCAAATTGATGTTGTAAAGGCCGCCTATAAATTATTCAGATATCGTCTCGAGCACAGAGAACTTTTGTTTAGGAGATATCTTTTAATTGGTCGAAAGCTATAAAATATCTAGAGTGTGTTTATATCAGTTTTGCGATAAGGGGCCACAAAGAGAATTTGCTCATTGAATGACTCAGTGGCAAAAGGGCATAAAATGGGATTACTTAGTCAGGGCTGTTATTATTTTATTATTTTTTTAGCATTTTAAATTTAAATTTGGGAAATAACTGAATATTCTAAGAAAAAAAGGTCAAGGAGATTAGCGAAGATTGCTTCTTTTCAATGCAATTTGTTATGCAAGCTGAGATGGTTAAAGTTGGTAGTTTGGTCATTTAATTTATATTATTTTCGGGTTATAATATTCGTCTAAAAATAATTAATTGGCATTCATTATAATTTTTGATTTTAATTTGAAGCATCTTTCCTAAATTAGATATTCCGTTGGTAATGTTAACCTTGCAAGAAGTTGAGATTGAGAGTTAAGTCCGCTCAAGAATGTTTCAAATTCCCTAGCTTCATAGGGAGGAAGCAAAAAAAAAAAAGGACAAAGAAAGAAAAATTGTATATACTCAATCAAAAAAAAAACCCAAACCTGATCTTATGTTTAGGATAGTATTTTAGGAGGGGATAGGTAGATTGAGACAAAGACAAACAGACGAAAGGAGTTTTTTCCGAATATTTCGAAACTCCACCTTTTATCGAACGCAAGCAAAGCGAAGGCATTGTTCCATTGAGCGATACGAGCTCTGCGTTTGAGATTACGCTTAAGTAGCCGGTTTGATTACTGTGAATGGGAAATAGCTTGGATTAAGGTATGGAGGAAAAGGGATAGGAAAAAGTTGCGTGATATTGTTTTTTACATGCCATTAAGAAGAATAGAATGATGTTTTTAAAGTAATTTATGGCTCACTTTATTAACCAGGGGGAAAGTGAGGGGGGGGGGGGTCGTGTTTATTGCCTCCCTCGAAGGCTTCTTTTATTCTTTTTTACCCCAAGCTGAGAACACCGAAAGGGGAGATGAATTGAGGCGAATTGTCTATAAATATTTATGATTAAAATATTAATTATGAATAGACGAAGCTGCGTTTATATCAAGAAAGGTTTGTAGGAATAGATGAATTAAATTTTAACTTAAACATGGGGAATTAAATAAGAATTAAGTTCTTTTACAATACCTATAAAAGAAAAATAAGCAATTTTATTTTTGTTATTTGCTATTTTATTTTTAATATTCTAAAATCGTGAAAAGCGAATCAGAGTAATAGTCTTAATAAAAATAATTAGTCTTGGGATTTTTTTTAGCACCTGACATAATAAAAAAATGACTTAAAATTAAATCTTACTTGCAGGTGCAAAAAAACGAATTGAAATATTTTGAACTTTTAATGCATTTGAAAAGGAAATTCAGCTGCTAGAAGGGAATTGAAATTAGGTTAAACGGGTCTATTTGTATTTTAATTTACGTAATTGAGGTTTATATAAGAAGCAAAAATTTAATAAAGATTTATTTAAATGAATATTTTGAATTTAGATAATTGTAGAGATATGAAAGACAAGTAATTGATGAAATTGCTGATAAGGGTTGATGGAAGGGTCGTTCTTATTATATTAATTCTGCTTAATATAATTAAAAAATTGTTTGTCTCATATTGTGCATTTATGATTTTTGAAAATTCTTATTCTGCACGAAAATATTTCCTATTTTTAAAAAGCCCCGACATCAAACTAAACTTAATTCTAAACCCTCCCTTCCCTCCCACCACCACACAAATACACATACACATTCTAAAACTCTAATATTGACTTCTATGCAGTGAATTATGACTCCATATTACATTATCGTCAACTGCCTGTTATTTGGTCTTCCTTTAACTGGTCATATTTTCGACAATTTTACTAATTAGATGTTGTAAATAAATGTTTATACAATATATAATGTGCACACTTTTTATTATGGTTTACAACCTATAAATGCTACTATTTCACATCAATTGAATTTTCATTTGAGATAGAAAACATTTAAAATAATATTAAAGATCCTCAACTAATATAAGGAATAAAATTAAACGTTTAATTAATCAAATAAAAAATATAATACAGATAAGGAATGTGTAAATTTTAAAACTGATACAGATAATACAGATTTTAAAATATTGGAATGTATAAATTTTGAATAAAATTAGATAAGCCCAAATTTTCAATTAAATAAGCCCAAAAACAAATAGACAAAAATTTTGAATTTCCATAATTTAAGACCCTAATTTCCTTAACTATAAAAAATTTAGATGTGACTTGATAGATGCTTTAGGAAAAGCCCGAAAGCGTTCGTATCTTATACAGATAGGAATTTTTAAATTTTTTGATGAAATTACTCCCTATCTGTAGTGAATACTTCAAGTAATTCGATGGACTTCCAAAGTGGATATTGATATAGCAGATTTTGATAAATTATTTGAGTATTGATTATACCCATTAGATTGGAAGAAATTTGTAAAGACAAACGTTTTGTCAAAAAAACCTCCAGCTGAAATTTTCTAACACAGGATATTGATGCATGGGATCATTTTGTAGATTGATCCTATACTTCATTGTTATTTATGATCCGGATCTTTATCATAGGAGAAATTTAAAATAATAATACCATAGCTTAAAGAAAACCAGAAATCATGTTAATTTGCTATTGGGCTTATTTATATATAAAATGTATGTATTCCAATAAAACAATACTATTCTATGTTCTAAGTTAGCTGCAAATAAACTGAAAAAAAACATAATTAAATAATAGAATAAATAAAAGGACTTTAATAGCAAATTGATAATCGATTTTCAATAAACCTATGCGTTTCGTGGTTACCACATCATTATAATTAAATACTTATAATTTCATTCTAACATTTATTTGATAAAAGGAAAGAGCCTTTTTTTTATTACATAGGAATAATTTGTAGCTAAATTGGTGGGGTATGGCCATAAATACAGGCCTTCGTTTGTGAATAATTGTAGTTGTTTTCCTACCCTGATGATGCAGTTAATGCGAAACGCTTAGGTTCATTAAAACATTACCATTTTGCTATAAAAGTCTGTCGTTTTTTCATTATAAATTAATTAATTAAAAACTGATTATTTAATTTAATTTTTAAATAAATAATATGAAGAATTTTTCACCAAAAATGATTTTTTAAACGAAATTCAGATAAAATCAATATAAAATGTCTCGTAAGATCATCAGTATACCTATAAATTATATAGTGAAGGAACTTGCAGCACGAATCTTCATCTGGAAATCATATTTCTGCCCAGCAAGAATTCAAATAAAGCTAAAAAGTGTTGAAATTAAGAATAAACTTAATTTCGTTGATCCGAAAATATAATTAATAAAATGCTTTCTCATTCATAGAATTCTTCAGTTGGTTAACGTTTTGCATTTCATCCTCAGGCCCTTTATTATGATTGTAAAGAATGATTTTCTTTTCAATTATTAAATAAATTTGGGGAGCTTGAAAAAAAATAAGTGTTTAATTATTAAAAAATATATTTTATTAAAATGTATGTCTTTTATAATTGAAAAAAGGAATCGTACAATTTCTCCATTAAAATAATTAAAAATTAATTTTAAAAATACGTATTGTAATTAGGAATAAGATCTGCATTGGCGCTCTTGTGTATTGCATTTAAACTGAAGCGGATCATTTCGCTCTCGCATCGATATTAGAGAGCAAATTGATAAACACGTTTTAAGTAAGGATACACCCACATATACACCATTTCAATATATTGAACGAAATTCACCAACAAGTAAATCGAAACATTTAAACGATGATAAACGCATAATGTATAAACGATTGTACTAATTTCGTATACAGAATGCCCGGAAATGAACGTCCCATAAAAAACAGTTAATTTATAATTTTTATTATGAATCGCAGAGAAAAAAATCATTAATAAAACTTAAACGTTTCTTTCTTTATTCCATTACAATATAGCTTGGTTGCTTCTTTATTATCTCCGCAAATAAAAATTTAAAAAGTTAAATCAGGACTCGGGACTTGATACAGCTCTTACTCGATGTTTTGAATTAAAAATTCTTCGTGTAGAAAAAATTAAGTCCAGTTGTACAAAATTTTGAATTTCACTTGAATTGGGCGCGTATATTTAAAATTCTCAATTTCCGACATTCTTGTTAGGCATTCTTCTAGTAAAAATTAAACAATGTCCGACAGTTGAAATTGGACACCCCTCCCTCCCTTTTTTTTTCTCCCCTCTCCCTCTTTCATTGGACAGAGTAAAGCTTTTTAAGGAAAGCTATATTGAAATGGAACTGTGAAATTAATTTTCCATAGCTATTAATGAAAAAATAATTATTTTTTTACATTCAAAAACCTGTGTGTGTTTATTAATAATAAAAAAAAAAGTACACTATCAAACAGTTTTATTATTTGTTATTTCTGCATTTTATTTCTCTAGGATTCATAATAAAAAGTTATTAACATTTTCATTTGGAGCATTCCCTATAAAAAGCGACTGAGCGCCGCCATATCACGTGATAGTGAACAAAATTGAGTTTTAAAAGATTTATCAGATTTCAGAATTGTATTTCTTTTTTCTCCACATTTTTTAATTTTTCACATACTTGTATTAATTAATCATATAATAATTGTTATATTATTATTATTGTTATATTATTTGTTGTTACATTATTATTTAAAAAAAAAATCAAATTAATACTATTTTTAATTTAGTTGAGAAAAGAATAAGATTATATTACGAAATTTTCAGGCTTTAAAATGGATGAAATTTACTCAATATCGTTATTAATGCTTTTTATTCATTGAAAATTATTTTATTTTACAATATCGCATTAATAAATCGGAATTAAAAGATTTCGAAATTGTAAATGTTTTTTTTTTAATCTTCTTTGTAAAAGTGTTTTTGTAGTAGACTTTTAAATTAATTATTCACTTTTAAAACCCCTCATTAAACGTTATTTCTTTTTTGTATTATTTAACTGCGAATTGTGTTTTGCGCAATAACAAGATGGCGAAAGAAATTAACGAGAACTCGAGAGGAATTTGCTCGCTCGTTCCCTTTTGTCGTTGAAATTATCTTCTGCCGAGGAGAGGATTTATTAAAAAAAAAAAAAAAATGAGAGAGAGAGAGAGAGAGAGGGAAAAAAATATCGAGTCAAGACAACCTGGCTTCGCTTTTCTTTAAAAGCCGTCGAGATTGGAATCACGTGATCTAATTAGCCAATGGGTGAAACGGAGTAACAGGAACGATTGTAGCGTAACAATACGGTAACGATCGAGTGGGCGCGCACGCGTGAGCTTTCTCCTTGAGCGAACCGGCGCGCAACAATGCCTTTTTGCAGTTTTGTTGTTGAGGTCAGTTGCAATTGAATTGGAAGATAAAGAAATTTTTTTTTTGACTTTTTAATTTTGTTATAATTGTTTATTAACGGAGTGGGATTGTTGTTTTTTGTTGTCGGCAATTTTTCGTTTTCGTGAAAAAGTTTTGAAATGAAAGTGAAATTTTTTCGCTTTTTAAACGTGTAATTACGGGGTGAGTCATCGCTTTTTTGCAGGAGGCGCGTTTAAAGCTCATTACGTCACTTCCGCTGGATTCTTGCGCATATATTACTATTTTTTGATGTGTGTGAATGTCGTTATCGTTTTTAAGGAATTTTATTAATTTTAAATATTTTTGATGGAAAATAATAATATCGACTTAGCGCAATGAGGAAAAAAGAAATTTCAAATGCCATTGAAAAAAATTCTCCCATATTATTGGATGCCTGCCAAATAGTGTCCTCGCTATGGAGGCTTAATATTACCATTTTTAATATAAAATTCTTAATTTTTTTTTCCAAAAAGAAATATTTAACGGGAAAAAAATAATCACAATAACGAAAATATATATATATATAAATTTCCCTGTTAGCTTTTATTATTTTTATCTTTTAAAAATATTGTTTTTCTCATGCGTGACAGGAAATTTTTTTTTTTTTTTTTTGCAAAATGGAAACTCCATCTTCCCCTCATTAAAGTAATCAGGTCAAAAGGAATGCGTCACCGGAGAAGGATGTTTAATATCTAAAAAAAAAAATTAAATGTTTAAATAAATAAATAAATAAACAGAGATGATGATTCCAGAAATAAAAAAAAAAAGTATATTTAATAGAAATTAGGGCCTTATTGCTACTTTTTCTTGGTTGCTATTAATTTTTTTTTGTCCTGCATTAATTTTTTATGTGGCAAATCGATTCGGAGAGAGCGCTTTTTTATTTCTTTGCTTTTAACGTCGAAGGAAAAAAAAAAAAAAGGTTTTCGAGGGTCTTTTTATGAATTTTTTAATGCAGTAATACTTTATTATCATCTTTAATTTTGTAAGGCCTGGATCGAAATATAAATGTAAATTCTGTTCTTATAATTCATTACGATACAAAATTTCCTGACTTTCTGTATTTATACAAATAAATAAATAAATAAATAACGAATAGCTTCATGGAAGGTAATTTCGTTAGTATAGATACTTTAATGCAATTGTAATATTTTAAAAAATATAGTTAATCCGGATACTTTTAAAAATGCTTTAATTATTTAAAGCCTAATTTGCGACAATTAGATTTATACGTTAGAACATGAAATATAATTACATTGCTTTAAAAACTTTCATCAAGCTTCAATTAAAAAAATATACAAACTAAAATAAATAAAATTTTATATCGAAACCATTTGCTATCATAAAATCTAAAAAAGAAAATTCAATCAAAGTACTAAAAAAATGTTCAATTAAAATTTTCCAATGTCACCTAAGAAAATCCAGTATTCAAGGGATTTTCAAAATTTTAATCTACAAGTCTTCATTTAAAATAAATATACGGTTAAAAAAAAACAAAAAAAAACTGTCATTATCACCAACAGACAACAGGATTATAAAATTACCAAAAATTTATAAGACGAATTGCTCCAGCAAGGGCAATTAGCAATCACCAACATTATCGATGCCCTGCAGGTAGAATTTTAATCATAAGGCAGCAATCAGTTCTGGAGTGTTAATATAGCCAGCAAAAACATTCTTCAGATATTTACAAATAAATTTTTTTTCAAAGAGTTTACGTTTACAGATCGCTTCCTGATCGATATATTCTTATTGTGAATAGAAGAGAGCTAACTTTTATAAGGAGAACTATAATTTTTAATAATTCTCGAGAAAGCACTGCTATTTATGCCAGTAAAGCAGATTAAAAAAAAACAAAAAAAAACAATAGAACAATATTAAACGGTTGTTTTTGTCTTGAAACTAGGGAAAAAGACTCTTGGATGCTGAATATTCTTGAACTTGAAAGATTATATTGAAAATTTTTAGATTTTTATGGAAAAATTTTTTTAGATTAGTAATATTAATTTATAAATTACATCTGGAAGAAATTTTAATTACCGATTATAAGTTTAAAATTTTAAGTAAGCACTTGAGTTACTTTAAATATAGATAAATTTTACACATCAGTTTCAAAAATAAATATTTCAATAAATTTAGCTAAAACGGAGAACAATTTTATTGAAAAAAAAAGTGCAAATAAATTTATGTATCAAAAGTATTTATTTATTAATTTGTTTTTGAAGTTGCAAACTTTGTATATTTTAACTTAACGTGTTTTCCTCAATGTTTTATAACTAATACATTTTATTTATTAATTTATACTTTAGAGACTGGTCTTAATGTGACCTGACTTTATGTTGAAGAGTAATTTTTTACTGCTTGACAAGTGAAATTTTTGCTCCAGGTCATATACTTTAAATAATAAATATTTCATCGAATGCGAGTTGCTGCACATGTTTTAAAAAGAAAAAGAAAATTATATTTTCTAGGAAAAAAATATTTCTTAAAATTTTTTGATGTAATTTCCTGAGGGGAATTTTTTTTAATATATATTTTATTTTCACCAAGGAATTTTCCAAGCCGATTAAAGTATATATAAATATGCAAAAAGGAAAAAGAATATACATCTAAAGCGTAATCTGTGATTTCAAAATATAAAATTTTGCTTTAAAGCCTTCATGAATATGCAATGAGCGCTTTTCACGAAAGTAATTTTATTGTTTGCATTAGCATAACGACGTTATATGAAGGAGATACAAGCGATATGGAAATTATTTCCTAATTTATGTTCACTTAAAGGAGGAAAAAAATTTGTGCAAATTATTCGAGCGTAAAATTAAGTTAATAAATAGAAAGAATATTGATAATTACATTTTGCCTTTGTCGAATGTATTTTCTGCATATTTTACGAGATCGCTATCGATTTTCCAATTTTTGAAATCGATTTCTGTCCCACGACGGGCTTCCTATAAATGAAGCCGATATACGTTAAAAATAGAAATTTATTTTTCATAGTCGGCCATGAATTAGAGTTTATTCAACGTTTAACGAGCTTTAATTGCTGCCTGATTGGTCGCGACGAGTCACGTGACGCCTTCCCCGCTGTTGTTGCACTAGCATTGTTGCTACTGATGGTCTGCAAGTAAAGCAGTTTTCGATAAATTTAAAATTAAAAATTTTTTCCGAAGTTTGAAATTACACCCAAAAATAAAGAAAATAACTAAAATGCGTAGACCATATTTTTAGACCACTATTCAATATTATTATTAATTTATTCGTAAAAATATAAAATTTTAAAGTCTACTAGATTAATGGAGTCCTTGATAAGCTCAAGTAGGAATGAAGGACAACGCCCCACGATTAATCTAGCCGTTGGTAAAATTATTTTGGGAACTAATATTTGATTTAAAGCATGAACCATGTATTTACTATCATCTCTTGGATAAGCAATGAGAACATTGTTATTCGCTTTGCTTATGTTATTAAACATTTATTTTAATATTTATAGAAATAATGCAAATAATAAAACGTTGTAGTAATACGATCGATAAGGAAATAAAATTCGTTAATATTGCATCAGTTACAATTATTATGCAGAAGTTTTCCTTCGTGCTTTATCGGTGGCGTAAAAGCAAAAAAGATATATTTTTTTTTTTCGATAACCTTGTTCGGAAATGTCGAAATATTGATCCTGGAATAATATACACATAAAATATCAGAAGCTTATCTTTGTTTGTATAAAATGAATCACGATTAACTGCCACAGTACCAAGGCGATATTAAATTTTATCGATAAAGTAGGGTTTATGAGATTCAGTTTATGAAAATTTGCCGAATTAAATAAATTGAATTTTTAGGGAGCTTTAAAAATTCTGATCTGATTTCATAGCATAATTTAATTTAACTGAAGCTCAGATTTAATGAGATTGTTCTAAGACAGAATAATTTTAATTTTAAACACAAAATTAATTTTATTATCTACCTTTAATAAATACTTACTGATACCAAGATAATAGCTTTAAACATTCCAAGATAACAATTATACAAAAACATAATTACTTTAATGGCCGAATTTAAGAATAACCATTTACTCCTTGGTTTTTTTTTTGTTTTATTATTATTATTATTATTATTATTATTATTATTATTATTATTATTACTTTATTGTTATATTATCCTTATTATTTATTATATTGTATTCTCTATTCCTGTTTGACTAGGCCTGTTTTTTGGGTTTTGATTTTCTTTCTAATTTCTACTTTTTATTAATTTTATTAGTTTATTTTATGTTTTCATCATTAACCCCATTTTGGGCTCTGGCCTGTTGGGGGGCAACATTGGGTTTCACCCTCCGGTTTTTCTGGTGGGTTGTTCCTGTTGGCACATTATTATTATTATTATTATTATTATTATTATTATTATTATTATTAT
>JAHWFO010024534.1:189606-228474 GCA_023313115.1 Rhysida immarginata | reverse complement strand
ATTATTATTATTATTATTATTATTATTATTATTATTATTATTATTATTGTGCTAGGATAATATACTCAATATTTTGATTGCTTTCCATTTTATGGTATAGAAATAGTCTATAATACAATTTAAGAAATACAGTTAAGTTGAAGAAAACCAAGGATTTTCAATTTTAAACAAATCTTATAAAATAATTAAATTTGTATAAAATGGTTTTGAAGTAATATTTAATAAATTGCAAACTCAATAATAAACTTTGATGCCAAGATTCTACAGATCTTTGCTGTGAACCTGGAGCTGTAACAGTGTTTCCAGTGAGATCCCACAGGTTGCACAAATTATAAACCATTTCTTCCTTGTTGATGGAAAGATATATGATTAATATTTCGCTATAATTATTAGCTCTATCATTTATTGAAATATAGAATTTTGCTGTGCTTGTCTCGCAGGATGTAATAATATTTGTATCTTGTATGTTTAAATATTCTTGGTTATATAACGCTTAAATTGACTTTTCTTTACAAGGAGAAAGTGATTAAATTTCCAAGTACACAGACAGATATGGACAAAATTAAAAATCCTCAAAAACAAACATTTAAATTAAAAATGGTAAATGAACGATATATTAAAAAAAATTAATATGGATATTATTTACAAATGTAATGATAAAAAAAAATTTAATAATAAAAATTATATTAAAATCGTTTTAATGAGAAGTACGCAAATCTAAGCAAATCTTTCAATCTAATAAATCCTCCGATATATTGAAGTTTCTTGGAATTCTTGAATGTAAAGCCTGGCTATAACTTCAAATTTTGTCTGGCATTTTTAGAATTTGATGGGTTAAAATAGAAATACCTTCTAATTTGTATTAAGTGTAAGGGCTTTTTATTATTTCTTAATTATGTCTCATTGTGCAACAAGTTTTTTAAGATCAACTTTTTTTTTCTGTTTATTTATACACTTCTAAAGGCCGTAAAGAATTTGACGTCTAATTCTTGGTATTCTACATTAAAAATTTTCGTTTTACTTTTAAATGAAATTCATGTTTACTTATTTAAAAAGGAGGAATATGCTTTAGAGTTTTCCTATTATGCAACCAACTGGAAATCCTGTATGTTCAATTTTTATTTTTAATTCTAGATGATTTTATTTTAATTCTAAAAATAAACCCTTTTGTTAATGGGAAATGAAATTAAAATCTCAAATTGCTTCTATTAATGCAGATGAAAGGGGGAAATTGAAAAATAGCATGGGCCAGAATTCCCTTTCCTTTGTTAGTTTCACAAACATAAGAAATTCTGATTGGATTTTTCATCAAAGAAGGAATTACTCTGAGGCGAATTATATAATTTAAATTTTGAGTTTGAATATAAATTTCATTTGAAATTTTAATTAAATTGTGTATAAATTATACCTTATTTTTTTATAAAAAGATTTTATTTTAATCAAAAAGCTTTGACTGGCTAAGTAGAGTAGCCATAAAATCCGAGTACCTAGAAAATAAAAATATATATAGGAACGTATACAGTTTTAATACACAAGAAACACTGCCTGAACATGAATTGACATTTCTTCCATTGCCAGTTATGTAGCCTCACAGTAACCTTTTAAAAGCAAGTCCTAATAAATGACCCTGAAAAAAGTTTTTACAAACACACAAAAAAAAATAAAATAAAAAAAAAATAAAAGGAAAAAAGTATTTTCAGAAATCGCTCTTTAACTAGTTATATAAATTAATTTATTTGATTCAAATATTCTTACTTTGTTTTTTTGTGGCAGTTTTCGGGATATCCTTCCATTATGGCTATGACCCCTTTTTGGAGCAGTGGTTTATTATTCTTTAATCTATTTATTTTTTATCTCCTTCAGAGGCCATGTGGCCCTCTCAAGTCTCTTGGTTTTATTTTTCGAAAACTTTTATTTTCAGACTTTAATTTAGGAAATTTTTCCAAGGGGGAATTCAGCAGAAGCTATTTTTTGCTGAGTGATTTCATTGGATGGAAGTGTGTTTTTACTTTCTCAGATGATAAATAATTTAAGAAATGAGCTTTTAATAATGAATAAGCAGGAATGATGAGATTTGTATATTAAATCAAAAATTGTATGTTATAACTTTTTCCCCGTCAAAATCTAATTTTGAATGAGCTTAAAAGTATTTGGTTTAACAGACTATTAGAAACTGAAAGAGTTAAAAGGAAATATGATGAATTTTGTGATTAGATTAATTTATTTAAATTTCATTAAAACTTTAGAAATGAATTGTATAAGCATGTTGGCTAAACAATTTAATTAAAAGTTTTTGCTTTTCATTCATTAATATTGGGCAAATTGCCCTTTTGGCAGAAATTCCTTTGGGTATTCTGAGCATTGCTTTAATCTGATTTTCATTATCATCGTTATTTCTTATGATGTGCTTTATTATTATTGTTAAATCTCACTGCATATCGGGTTCTCTTAAAAGAATTAAAATTAAAAAACCGATTTCATTGAACTTGAGTTGGAAAATATTGAGTTAATGAGATTAAAAATAGTTTTGAATCATGATTACAACTTTAAGCATATAAAGTTATCAATGAATGCAAGGATTTCTTGTGAGCATAATCTTTTGTTTATAATTTCTCCCCCTCAAAATGTCAACTCTAAATTGAAACAGCTTTGTTCCTGTGAAAATTATACTTTTCTTGTTCAGCTTCTGATTTTACAGCTTTTGAATTAGACATATACACTATTTAACTATATATTAAACTATATATTGTTTCCTTGTTGTGGTAAAAGAGTATCCTCTAGTTTATTACTTAACTATTTCTATCCACATAAGATTTTATTCCATTATTCGAATATACACTATTATTAACGCAGCTAATTTGTTGGAGGAAAGTTTTCACAACATTGACCTCATTTTAGTTATTATGTAATGACCATACAAACACCTGGAAACTTCGTATTTCGTGTACATTCTTCTTCAAATCAAAGCTTTTTTATAATCCTGTATAAAACATCTATTAATAATTATAATAAATTTTAATTATTTATTGTGTGCATATCTTTATGGTCAGTAATATAATTTAAAAAAAAAATCAGACAAAAAGAAAAAACCTTTCAGTTTTGATTGATTAATTGTGATAATAATGTATCAGATTATCAGTTTCTTCCTGTAACTCCTTTCGACTATGTAGATATATTGCTATCTTCAATGGGAAGTTAACATAGAATACTGATTTAACGTTTTATTTTAGTTAAAGTTTTATAATTATAAATGCCTTAAAGTTTACCGAGATTTGCAAAGTTTTAATTTTCGAGTGTATATTACAAGAGGTTAAGGTTGCGTATATTATTTTATAGAAATTTTTTTTATGAATATTATTTTATATAGAATATCACAATGATATTATATGATGAAATGTGTAAGAGTTTTATATGTTGTAGGAGATTAGGCTCTGTATGTTTATTTTGCATAATTTTGTTTAAATTATTACATTGGCTTCATATAAAAGCAATGAATTTTTATATAGATAAAAATGTGCATTGCATAAGACTATAAAATTTATGTCGTCATGGTGTATCCGTGCTCTTTTTTTTTTTCAATCTGTAGTTCAAATTTGGAATTTTTAAATGTTATATAATTTTTAAATTTATTTTATTTTAAAAATATTTAATGGGACAGCTTGTTATGTGTGATTAAAAATGATCAAGGTTAATTCTTAAGAGATATATTTATTATTTTTTGTTTAATTTAAGGTGTGAAAGAAGGAAAAAGGATGGGAGGTTGCTAGAGTGTTTTCAAAACGTTATTTATTATTCATTTAAGAGTTAATTATATAAAATGAGGTCAGTCCTGAAATAAAATTAAACGCAGAAGAAAAGAATGGAATAAGCTTAATAGGAAAATAAGGAGTGGAGTTAATTACTCGCAACGAATTCATAAATGGGAGTGAGTTATAAGTTGAGGTATCGTGAAATTTCACGAAAAAATGAGTTAACGTTCAAAAATATAACATTTGGGTGGGGTTTTTATTATTTATTTATTTATTTATTTATTTATTTATTTGTGTTTTATATTTTAATAATTGTAGTGGCCACGGCTGATATGAAAAGTGTGACGTCACTAGGCTGACCTCCTCTCTCATGGCCAATGTCGCCTCCCTCAACCTGTTCTTTAAAAAAAAAATGATAATTTTTTTATTCCAATATATTTATTATTCTATGTTAGGATATATCTGATACGTGATTGGGATAAATCAAAAAGGTCGTGGGCTCAAATCCCGGGGGAGTGTAAGGA
The DNA here is from genome assembly GCA_023313115.1 of Rhysida immarginata. Lineage (NCBI taxonomy): Eukaryota > Metazoa > Arthropoda > Chilopoda > Scolopendromorpha > Scolopendridae > Rhysida > Rhysida immarginata. The sequence continues at coordinate 224,201 of JAHWFO010024534.1, read as the reverse complement.
GATCGGTTGGCTTTCGCAGTCTGAATAGAAATTTAATAAGGTGACCTTCGGTGGATTTATGAGAATATTTTTTTATTTTATTTATTTTTTTAAAGTTGAATTGAAGCAACCACGTTGAATGAGCATTCGGTTTCTTTGAAGGAAGAGCGACTTTTTTATTTATTTATTTATTTTTTATTTTTTAAATTGAAGTCATTTTTATTATATTAGGCAATGGAATTTTCCCAACTGGGTGGTTTGCGCTTGACGTAATTTGTTTTTTAGTATAATATTTTAATACTATTACATCGTATTCGATTTCAGCATTATTTGTGCGCAAGAGAAAGAAAAATTATGTAAAAATATTTTTAATTATTTATTGCAACTCAGAATTATATGATGCAGAAGTTTTATTTTCCGTCTACAAATAATTAAATAAAGTCGACATTTATACCAATTTGTTATAGAATATAGATTATTCATTGCATTAATATAGAAGTGAAACTTTGCAAAAGGAATATTCAGATCAGAATGCTTGTAAAAACTGACATGCGAAATATTTATAAAAAATATAAACGAGATAGAAATTGAGGTTGGTTAGCTTTTGAATATTTTTATAGAATTTGCTTTTTTATTTTCTATGGACATAAAGTTTAGTTTCAACTATTGGTGGTATTAATATAGGTCATTGCATGACTTGTTTGGAAAAAATTATTTTTATTTGTTTATAAAATGATTTTATTTATTTTTTTTATAAATTACCTACAACCCAATACGATTTTTAATGAATTCAACATTAATTTTTATTTAATTAACTAATGTATTAGTTATTTATTGTTATTATATAAAACAATAATATTTATTTAACCACATGATTTGGGTTATAATCTCTGAAGCTCAGTTTTAAAATAATTAAATATTTCAATGTTTTATTAATTTGATAATTAAAGTTTTTAACATAGCTTTTCATTGTTAAAATGACGAACCTGCTGCTAAGTTGAAATTTAATTTTCATTATTTTTTTTAAATTTTTTTTAATTACATGAAGGGCATTGTTTAATTAATAAATAAATAAATAAATAAATAAATAAATAAGACATTTCTAATAACGATCAACGATATAACAATGAGTTTAACGAGTTATGTGATCAGTTTTAAAACTATCTTTTATATGTAGCCATTTGAAGGAATAAAAGACCGGAGCTTGCATTGAAATCGGTCGTCACCACCACGCATTTCAAAAGGGGGGGGGGGGGGAATGAGAATAGAAACAGATTTATTTACAGTTGTAGCTGTAGTCCTTTGTTACTCGGAGATATGACATTTGCACTTGTTGGTTGCATAGAAGGGCTGTTTCTTTGTATTTGTTATGCTGAATAAAATTAAAAATTAATTTAGATATTAGTAACAAATCAAGTTTGATTATTTGTTTTTGCTTTATAGTTAAGAAATCTTTACGCCATCAGATCCCATGACTAGTTCATACCAATAAAATTGTATTCCGATTAAAATCCACCACACATACATGTTAGACTTAAATAATAATAAGAGGACAAAGTAGAACATTAGATACTTGATTGATGCTTTTCAAGAGAGAGTTGTTCACTTTTTTTTTAAGTGTTCTATTTATGTGTTTGATGTAATAGCACTAGCTGGATCAGCTGATTTAATTTTAAATTTATTTTCTTTTTTTTTTGTTACATCTTATTTCAAACTGGATGCAGTTAATGCAATTCCAAAGCGATGTTTCGTATTGGATACCGCTGGAGATTGTAATTTAATCAAGATGCAGATGAAGATTCGGTGGAATTAGATATTTAATTAAATAGAAAATAATTTTACAATAAACGTTTTAAAAAGGCATAAATGTGAACGATGTTAACCTCTGAGTGAATGCGAATTTCATTTATTACGCAGGTTTGGGGATTTTATATTTAATAAGAAACAAAGTTTAATCTCCATAGTCACTTTATCATGAAAATGTTCATTTGCTAATATTTAACTTTATGATTTAATGAAGTAAGTTTGTTTTTTTTTGCACTACTATGCTAGTTTATTTCTTATATCAAGGCTGTGAACTTAATTAATAGAACTTAATTTTTTTTAGACCATGATAATTTAATTTCTGTCATGAATTTGCCTCATCACATTAAAAAAATTAAAGATTATTATACTTTTATAAATGATAATAGAAGGCATTACTAATATCCGGTTCTTCAGTGGCAAGAGAATTTTGATGTATATTAATAATAATGTTTGCTTGAACAGCTTTAGCAATTGCATATTACTTTCTATGCCGAGGACTTAGATTATTCAGTCTGTTTTGTGTGTAATCTCATTACATTAAGAGATAAAAATTAATTTTTTATGTGAATTTCTACTCCTCTGTAAAGAGTAATCTTACAAATAAATTTCTTCAAGCTTGCCTTTTTCAGACCCTATGGCATGCAGAGATCGGATTTCCTCTATGGACCGTTTTAAAAATGCTTCACGGTTCCTGTAAAAGGCATTTCCTTTAATATGTCCTTGCCAATATAGAGTTTATAAAATGATTTTATTATTTAAAGTTTAATTTTGATTTTCATATTAAATTTAGGTCTGTTGGTAAATCTTCGAGTTTTAATAGAACTATAATTATTTTGTAGATTAGATTTACCCATTTAATGGGTTTCCTTTACATTTTCTTCATCTTTTGGTAAATATTAAATAAATTCAAATACTAAGTGCAAAGAATCAAGACAAGAATCAAAAGATAAAAATTGTTCATCGAATCAAGTACACCATTCCTTTCCATAAATTTTCGCTTCCTCCTATTTGCATATTTAAACTCGACCAAGCCCCGTTTTCTTTTAAGAAAGTGACTCCGAAGGCGAATTTGTGTTCATTTGAAAAATTCATTGGCATTTGCATTATGTAGACTTGGGTAAATTTGATTTTGTGTTTTCCTAAATCTGTTTTCTTTGGGAAAAGAAAGCCAAGTTCTTATCTTAAATTGACCGTTGTATTAAAGAAATATGTTAAAGAGAAGATGTTCTTTTACCAGGTTTATGTTGGATGCCAGATTTTAAATGGGAAATAGAAGGTTTCAGAAACTCCCCCCCCCCTTTTTTTTTTGATTCTTTTATTTTGAAGAGGATAAAAAAGAAAACGGTTGCACAATTTTTTGAGATGAGAGAGAGAGAGTTCAAAGGCTTTTTTGGAAGGTGATTCCAGAATCCGATTGCACTTTTTTTGCTTCTTTGGCAGAGAGTGGCAAGGGGAAGAAGTAGAAAAAAGAAGAAAGAAAATATTTTGTTGTTAAAGGAGGTCAGGAAGGAGATAAGAAGAACTAAAAATTGTATCTAATGCGAGCTTTAAATGCTGTTCAACACCGTGGTAAAGTCCATATTCGAGTTTTATGGGCGGTGATTTGTGTATAAAGTGCTTTTTTAAAGTCTGTTCTTGGTAGATGATTGCATTAAATAAGAATTTGTATGTCACGGAGAAATAAGCTTCAATTAAGAGAAAGATATGATTAGCCTAAAATTCATTGAATAATACCGAATTAAAAAATGAGTACTTTTATATAAATTTATATGACCCACCTCAACTTAATAAATGAAGAAAATAAATTCAAGTAAAGATCATTTTTGAGTAATTGTTTAAACACTCAAAAATTTAAATTATCTTGTAGTACGCAAGCACTTTTTAAAGAGCACTTCTGCGCATGCGCATTGATCATTGTTATCGTCGTTAATTATTAATTTGATCCAGGGGGGTGAAACCGTGAGAGAAGGCCTCCGCAATGAAACTGAATACATTGTTGCATCACAGATAGTGCATTGTTAGTCGTATTTCTACCAATAATAAGCCCTAAATTTGCACTATCTACAACCTGTGACAATAAAGTTCGGTGAATGACGTCAAATTGCTAACGGTCGTAAGAGTGCACCATCGTCGTATCCTGCCCCAAACAGGTCGAGACATGTTTAAACAAATTTGAGAGAATCAGCGCTGCAAGTGTGTTTATTGTGTTTAAACAGGGCATTTTAGAGAGAAGGCGCGGTCGAAACCCAAAATGGATCAGCGAACGAAAGAGACTCATGAAATGATGACAACAGTTTACAAAGAAAGTGCTATTACTTTGAAATGTGTTTATGAGTGGTTTAAACGGTTCCGAGGAGGCCGGAACACCGTAGAAGACGCCCCCCGAAGTGGCCAGATATTCAACGTATTGTTACGACCCAACTGAAGGCTATCCCTAAAAACGACTACGCCAGGAGTTTCCAGGACTTGTACAGGCGTTCCCAGAAGTGCATTACCATCGACGGGGATTACTTTGATAGTAACTGCTGTTTCATGTAAGCAAGCAATCCACTCAATATGCCATCATTCACCGAAATTTATTCTCACAGGTTGTATGATGATGTAACAACGTATTCAGTTTTATTGCGGAGGCCTTCTCTCTCGGTGGTCACGGTGAAACTCGTAGCTTTTTTTGAGTTTTAAGATGGCGACCGCAACCGGTATGCATCGCTGGCGTTTATAGTAAAATCAGGCTGGTTTTATCATTAGGCGACGATCCAGAGGCGCCAAACAACGAGGGCTTTTTATCCATATTCTTTTGCAATTTTAATTTTATTTGTTAAATAAAAAAGTCAATAAATATTTAAAGTTTTTGAAACATGAAGCAGGAAAACAAAATACTAATAAAATCCCACACAGTAGTAAATGTATTTAACATTTAATAAAACATCAACTAAAAAATTTACACGTTCATTTATATTTCTTCTTTCATTTCTTTAAAATATGCAATTTAAGAATGCTGCTAAAAGCTAAAAAGTCAAAAGAAAGTCAAAATTTTTTGCTTATTATGAAATGTTTATTAATAAGCATAAACAACGTTAAAAATCTTTAAAAAATGAAAAGGAACAACTGGTAATTATCACATAAGAGTAAACAAAAATAATTTTCATTTCTACTTTTCGACCATGGTAAGGTGAAATATTAAGAATAAGGTGATACTTAACCTTGAAAAATTCGTGTAATTTTAAAATGATTTTTTCAAGCTGCGATTATTTTTAACAAAGAAAAACTAGATTTCGTGCTTTTCTCTGTATCTTTCTTTGATTAAGAAAGAAATATTTCAATTTCATTTAAAATAACTAATCATATTGTTGTAATTATAATGTCATTTCTGTGCTTTATTTGCCTGCAAAACTGGAATTTATACCGGCTAGCGATTGCAGCGCCGCTGGTGGCCAACACTCGGGCCGCTACTGTACAGATTCTCCCTCTGGTATCTATCTCTATGATTTGATCATCAATTCTAGCAAACTCTTGATTGTGACGTCTTTGTGGAAAAGATTGTTTATGAAACCACCCAGTTGTTTGCCGTCAGATTTTGGCGGGTTCCATCTAGTTGTTTATTTAAACCAAAATCTTTGCATATTTCCCATTACTTTACTAAAATTCTTACATTTGTTATGATTTATTCTTATTTGTATGCACCTCACTGAGAGCATGGTTGTCTCAATTTCCGGTAAAAGTTTATCAAAGAAGCCATTTTATGAGAGTCATACGGCGGTTAGTTTACCATCCGCGATAAACAATAATTTGCTTATTATTAAATGTCTGTCCTTTACTTTTGTTAATTGTATTGCATATGCTAACTTTATCTGATTAAATTCATCATTTAAATTTATCACGTCTTCATAATAAATATCCGTTACTTTAAATATTACTTTAAAAATATGTCATTAAAAACAATAATCTCATGATAGGATCGGCAATGTACCAACACTAATAAATTTAAAGCAATTGTTAAGTGACGGAATGGGGGGGGGGAGGTCTATTATAGTGATATATATCACTAATTATATAATTAAGAAAAATTTTGGTGTATATATTTACATGAATCCGTGATAAATCTGAGATCGCCATTTCAAATCTAGTCATGAATGACGTCACCTCCTTACATATTATATGATGTTTTTTTCTTCATTTTGAATCTCTATATTTGCGGGGGTTTTTTCTTTTAAATTTCCCTCTAAACTTACATACTTAAGTTTCATCTATTATTTAAATTAAAAAAAAAAAAAGTTGCTCTCTCCCTTGGTAATATTGATCTGGTTCAACAATATTTCGCTAATTATTTACTTTGAATGGATGATGATATAAAAACACTATTGACAGTTTTGTTGAAGTCAAATAAATAATGCCTCTTTGTTAAATAAAGGACGTCATTATTTTTCCGAAATTAAAACATTCAATTTTCAGTTCTTCTCAATATTTGAATACACAAATTTATTGGAGTGGGTGGACGATGGGTAAATTCAAATAAACAAGGGATTTATTTTTCTAAACGAGAATGAACTTTTATTTAAAAAATAATAATAAAATATTTATTCAACTAACTGTTTCATGAAATCAATTACTACTGAATAAAAACCATAGCTAGTGCATAGCGTAAATTGATTTGATATGAATATCAAAAATAGAATAAAAAGAATATATTTTAAATTTAAACCTATATCAGGGACTTACGTCGTGTACTTAAGAACTCAATTATTCATAAATCTAAAGTTCATAAAGACGCATGATAATATGAATGAATAATACGATAATATGATATAAAATTAAATCTGTAAATTCAGTTAGTCGATTTGGCAAGCGACTTTCCAGTGTAAAAAGGTGTTACCATCTTGATAATGATTTCCTTATATTAATTTCTTTTATACTTACGAAAAGAAATGTTCAAATTAAAGGTCTTTGAGAGTTAATTGTAATCCCATCGTTAAAAATTTATATCAATAAATAAGTAAAAAACTTAAAAAAAACAACAAATAATGAGTATAATACCATGTAGAAGAACGTTTGAATTTTTAATGTGTGATTTCTATGTTTAACGAACAATTCCTCGATTTTTTTTAAATTTTTCTACATATTTAAATTTAAAATTTCTATTTTTAATATTTTTTTCAATAAAATTTACAATTAATTTTTAATTTCCAGTAGGTCTGGAATTTTTAATCCAGTAATTACTGGATATTTTTCATAAAACTTAATTGAATAAATATTTTCTTTATTTTTTGTAATCACTTTTGAAGTTTTCCCTCAACGTTTATATAGATAAGAATAGAGAAATTTAAAAATTTAAGAGTTTTAAGGAATCAACAATTGTTGAGTATAATCACGGGGGCGGGGGGGGGGCGGTTATAGTCCAAAATGATATCGTATACGAATGAACAATGATAAGCCTTTGAACTACAGCCCCATCAAAATATAACTACTGGAAATTCTTTAATTTTCAAATTTCACAAATTATACACTCTGATAAAGGTGTTGTTTGATTGAAATAGCTGTAATCGATACAATTATATTAAAAAATATGCACATTATTTGATGCATATAATGGGCACTTACTTATTTTTTAACAACAACTAATACATGCCAAGACCTAGCTGCAACATGAATTTGACAGAAATGCTTTTACATAGCAGCGTGGCGTGTGTTATTTATATTCTATAACTTTTAGTAGCTATAGCTAAATAACATTTATAAATGTAGTTATTAGATCTATTAATCACTTGTATTTTTAAAGATAATTTTAAAAATGTTATGGCAACCTACCACATTTTAAACAAATAATAATCGTTCTTAATTTTTTAAAAACTGAATTTATAAATTAATTATGTACGTATTATTAATTATATTTCACGAGGAGCATTTATCATCTTACTAAATATAAATAGCTGTAGAAGTAAATGCCAGTTTCGCGTAAATTTAATTAGTTAACTCGACTATGTTATTGAATTTTGAATTGTTTACATAAAAATTTTCTCATACCTACTGATACACCTAGAGTAAAATTTTAATCGATATAAACATTTTGCTTAATTATACAATTAAAGTAAGGGCAACATTCATTGGATCAATATTAAATTGGATATACCGGTCATAAATATTAATTTTTACAGAATATATTCCTCTATTGAAAAGGTATATAATTTCTCGTATGGTTGAGAAATTTTTAATTATTTAAAGATTTTTGTTTTAAGTTGAAAATTTCTTTGCCCAGTTATTATTTAAATTACACTATTTTAAGACCAAAAGGGCACATTTTGAAGGCTAGAATTAGAGCAACTTATGAGACGATTCCATTAATCGATACTTCTTGTATATAATAAAGAGTGGGTTATTCTGGAGTTAACATTTATTCCATTTGAAATACACATGGAAAATGCAAGCTGAAAATGAAACCAGAATATTTATGTAATATGGGTCACCTGTTTTTAGGTAATTGTAGAGAGAACGCTTTTATCAGTTTCCAAGGCGTGATGGTGTCATGTATATTGGATTAAATTTTGACGAAGTGCCTTAATTTAAATGTTTACTAAGAAACCCAGTTTATTGAATGATATATAAAATCAAGGGGAAAGGTGGTTGTTCTGAGAATGCCCATATTTTGGAATGCCTGTTCCCAGGATTACCGTTTCCGTCTTGAGATTCATTTTTCAGAGGAAATAGCTAATAAAAAATGTATGAGTGATCATGAATGAATGTCGTAATTATGTTCCTCAAAGAGTAGCCTGCAATTTTTTTTCGCTCTCTCCTAGATAATCCATGGTAGAATTTGATACCTTCAGGGAAGGAAGCGAGGAGTCACTACTCTAAAAAAAAAATTTTAAATCCTCATCCCCTCTTTATTTTATCGATTTGTATAATGGGAGAAGGGGGATTCAACGAAAAATGTGCAAGGCATTCGGCTAGCTTCCTCGAAATTGGCTGTCGCATTCAATTTCATTTCTTGCAAAGGCAAAAATGATGTCATCGGACTGCAACTATGAGCTCATTTATTGGAGAAACTAAACTATGTTTATAAATTTACATTTTAATTAGGTTACTGAGTTGATGATAAACTTTTTATGCGTTGTTTAATAGTTATCTTTCTCCTCTTTTTCGTTTCTAAACTTGCCATTCGTGAAATGTAAATTTGCCTTTGCATTCAGAAATTCAAGGCAAGCAAGTGCTTGAGCCCACAAGTCATAAGTTAATGAACTGTTTGGCCCCATTTAAAAAAAAATAAAAGAAAAAAAAATTTAAACGTGATCTATGAAGTTATGGAGATGGGAATTTAAGGAATCTTTTTATAGTGTTTCTTTTTTTTTCGGGTCTTTATGTTTGAATTGCAATTGTGCAAAATTTATTTTTGAATACTTTTTTTTGAGAATTGCTGTATTGGAAAACATGAAATTTGCTGATTCTAGGGATTTATGAGTTTCTCACCATCGACAGAAATATTGATTTTGAATATTGATTTATTTTTTTTTAAGCGAGATGGCCCCCCCCCCCCCTTCCCCTCTTCCTTTTCTTTTTCTCCTCCCATTTAGTTCAATGTAATAAATTTTTAAATAAGACTGAGGATGGAAAGTTTCCTACAAGACGAAGGAAAAAGAATATTGGACTATTTGATTTTTAATATTGCTCATAAAAGTGTATCCTCACAGGATTCATGTACAATTTAAAATATTAATAACCTCTGCTCCTTGCAAGATAATAAGAACTTGTAAAATATTTCAGACTGATTATTTAAGCTTGACTTTAACAAGTAAATTCGTTTTACTCTAATTTCTCCTATTCTGATTATTCATTGAAAAGGTGCTCTATACTGAGTGGCTTCAATAGAAGGTAAAAGGATTCGTGTGCACTGACCGGATTTGTCCCTCAAGGAGCTTTTTTTCTTATAGGGTCATGTTAAAACTTGAATACCTTGCCATCCTAAAGCGAAGTCCACATTGTCGTCTTGTCTTTTTAAAAAAAATATTTTTTTTTTAAATCCTATAGACAGTTGTGCACTATAATGGGCTCCAGTGAATCTATTGTTAAAATTTTTATACAAACTTTCTTATAAGTATGATTCAAAATTATTTGTAACATGTAGGCTGTTTCCCAATTCTATGGGACCAGAGTTATTGATCTTAATCCAGCCTTGATGACACCCCATTCTTATAGGTCTCTCCTGTCATAATAGCGTTTCTCAGCCGCCAGTCCGCAAAATATATACTTAATTTTATAATTACAAAATAAATTTTAAAATAATTTTCATTAAAAATAAACTTTCATACCTCTGAATTTTTTTCTTGCCTATGAAATCGCCTATGAATTTTTTTTTTTTTTGTTGTTAAACAGCAATTTGGATATAAAATAAGTTAGTCTTCCTTTTTCTTTTTCCTTCTAGTTTTTCATGTTTTCTATGATAATGATAGTGTTGTTGCAGGGTTTTTTTACAATATTTAAAATTTTCACAAAATGTCTTCTAATTTCTATACAATTGTGTTTAATTTTCACTATGTGCTGGGAGTAATTTGAATTACTTCTGTTTATTAAATTGATACCACTATTATGTTTTAAAGTCTCGATTAGCCAAGCCGATATAGAATTTAGAACATGAAACTCATTTTAATTTATATTCTCCTCATTGTTATAATAGAATTTGGAGTGGCCTTTTTTAAACAAATTAGAATTTTGGTCGAATTCCTTGTACAAATAGCATTTTTAAATATTTTATACCAAGAAATGAAGGATTTATAAAAATTTCAACAGTTATTGTGGTCAAAACAATCTTAAAGCAACAACTAGAGTACTGTATTAATGCCTACAAAAGACTTCATATTCATTGACTATTCTTTTGTATGCCAAGTTGATTTTATATGTTAATAAATGTATTTAATCCTATATATATAATTAATTGTTGTTAGTAACATGGATTATATAAAAATAAATATCTTGCCTTATGAACAATAAAAAAATACAAATTATTTTATGTGACAAAGTTATTTACATCTATAGGCAATTTCAGCTACTGTTACTTGCAATCTTATAGAATAGCTTCACATTGACCTGTGATAGCATGAATCCAAATATTAAGCAGTAGATGGTAGAATCCAATGGGTTGAGTGTTGATCAATGTTTGGAAGAAATAACTTCTGTTCTCGGAAAATGCCATCTTCATCACAATTCAGGTGATGTCGGGAATCTCAGCTAGTAAATTTGAACCTAGAGGATGCCCAAGATCAGATATGTCCAGCTTCTGGAAAATAGACAAAGAAATTGGTTTGATAATTGGTTTCAAAAGATTCAAAGGTGTGATAGAAAACATTTAAAAAGATTGTCAAAGTTTGTAGTATACATAGTACAGTAATCCAAAGGATTTAAGTCCGTCACTGTTATAGAAGAGCTGAGAATTTTATGATGTGTCTCTACCTAATTGGTTAGATAGATTAAATCTCTTTATGTCATCTTAAAGCCTTTCAGATAATTGAGGTTGAAAAAATAGGAAACGAGTCAATTAAGTATCTAATATTATTTTAAAGGTACAGTGCTCTACAGTATACTTTTACAATAAAAATTACATGTAATAGTTTGCTTAGGTAAAATTGAAAAAAAAATCATCAATCTTCGTTTGCTTCAGCATCTTCATTTTTTTTTTTTTTTTTTTTTTTGACAAAGCCAAATCCTAATTTTTTAGAGTTGAAGTAGAGTTCAGATAATAGACGGATCATATAATAGCGGTTCGGATAATCGAGGTTCTACTGTACTTGTAATACTAAAACAGTTTCAGTTATATGATGGTTTACAGTGATAATCGATCCATAAATGCTGCTACCAGTTTCAAAATCTATACATTTCCCGAAATATTCTGTACCAGACTTATTTGGTCCTTTTAATAGAGGGCATCGCCTTCCAAAGTTATTCACACAGTTTTTTTTTGTTTGTTTGTTTTTTATCATTTTGTTTACCTATGCATTTCAGTTATATCTAATGTCCAAGATGGATTTATCAAATGTCCAGACATATCTACTAATTTTACCTTTGACATCTAGATAGCCATTGATAAATACCTAGTTAATGTATTTTACTTGGATATTGTAACACGAGTACAACGTTATTCCGATATTATCTGATGTATCGGTATAATGAACATGTAAACGAATTATTTATGTATTTATGTGAATCGTCCATTAAACCTGTTGGCCCTTTTTAGAGCACTATATTGAATTTTAAGCGTAATTGTTAATCCTCCGTCAATATTTGTGCTTTGTTGCGTTGGCTGTTGCAAATTATCGACGACGTTTAGCAAATTTAATAAACGGCTCAATGAAATTGCGATTCCTTTTGCCGTAAAAGCAGTTTGGGCTTTGGCTCGATTCTTCAATATTTCATTTTAATGTTCATTGATCCTCTAACGACGGGAAATTTATTTATTGCGGGCGCTCTTCTCGTTGTCGTCGTCTTTTTGAAACGTCCATTGGAAAGCGTCGATTTGCAGGTTGAAATCCTCCCTATAGCGAACTCCCGTTAGAGGGCACCCGCTGGAGCGAAATTTCAGGTATGTTGGCTAGGAAATTTTTAGAAATTGTGGTGATACATTCTTTTGTTTGGTGGATAGAAAGGTAACGCAATAACGGTAGTGTTTTGTGTTATGGTCATATTAGGATGCGAATATTTATTTAAAAACATGTTTTAAGAATATAGTTATTATTAGAAAATGGTTATTTTTATTATTCTAGGAATAATGGCGGCTTGTGTTTCAAATGTTTTAATTTTGAAAATTTTTAATGGCTTGTTTCCATTTTGCCGAATTTGGCGCAGCGGTTTGCCCTCCTCGTTCGTCTTTAGCGGCCATTGGTGGATCTGGACACGCGCGATCTCATTAACATAATGAAATTTATTGATTACATTTTAATGGCAGCCCCGTAAAATGAAATAACATTCATTGCGACAATAAAATTTTTCAATTTTATCTCCCCCCCTCCCCCCCATACTCGGCAGTGGCGGAGGGGGCTTTCAACTCTCTCTCTCTCTCTCACACACACACACACTCACACACACTCTCTCTCTCTCTTCCTTTAATCCTCTTTTCGCTCGAAAATTATTGGCCGCCCGACGAAGTCGACATGTTTAAAGCCCCTTCAAACACTGTTTAAACTGGGATATCGATAGATTCGCAAGATGATAAACTGGGGTTTGGAGCGAAAGAAAATTGAAATACAGTTTGCTACGAGATAGGTGCGTCTGTGTATATCCAGTATTGAGTGTTGCGTGTGCGCATGCGTCGAATCTCTTTCTCTCTCTCTATTTGCTTGGCGAATTTGTTGATGGAACGGAATCGTTTAGCAATCGATGATGAACGAATTTTGCGTTTAAATGAAGTCTGTTTCTGTTAAATGTAGTCTTCATTTTGAGATATGCTCTTGTCACCCTTCATCTGTAACTGGTAAGGTTAAATGGTGATGGATTAATGGAATAAAGTTATTACGAGTGCGGACAAACAAGGGTGTTCAGGGCTGGAGTGAGGCTTGTGTGTTAATCTACCGCGTATGGCAACGAAGCTTAAAGAGAAGGTAGCATAGTCCCTGTTCGTGGATAAAGATCCAGGTTTTTGAAGAGCTTTAAAGTTTTGAGAATATTGCAAGCAAGTATGACAATAATGTACGAACTTAGTTCATTTTGTAGTTTAATAAGAGCGGGAAAGATGCTGACGAAGAGTTATTATCCATGTGGAATTATTGGAATTACTTTTCTTTATTGGAAAACTATGTATTACAAGCCATTCGCAAACAGATAGGAAATCCGTCCTCATGACAATGCGCGACCCCATATTGCTATCTGATTGAAATGATCTGAGAAAGGTGAACTGTTAGGGATCAACGGGAATACATTGACTCAGACATTGCCAAAACATCCCAGACTATAACGCTGTCACCACTAGCCTGTGTTCTTGTTTTGATGGTGATTCTTTTCGGAGGTTTTCCGCCCGTTTATACGGGAACGTCCATCCAGTCGACAGAGCAGAAACCGTGACTTGTCGGAGACTGTAATCCTTTGTCAGTTATGGGAGTTCCTATTCCTGCAATGCTAACTGTAGCAGCTTCTGTCGATGCACCTTTGTCACCATGGATACAGTGACCATTCGTCTGCTTCAGAGTCCCATGAGCAACAAGGTTCGCTGTATGTTCTTGTCGGCACATGTCTGGAAACTCCCTGGTTTATTTGGATTGTGAGTTTCTCAACTGTTGCGAGTCAAAAGGCCTGCATACATCTTTGCAGTCGACGTTCACCTCTCATTTCAATGGCATTTGGAGCTCCCCATTGGTGCCGTTTATCCAATTACGGGACACTTTAATCATAGCAGCACGCAGACAAGTCACAAAGTACAGTTTCGAAAATGCTACCGCTCTTGGGCTAAAGTCAAAGATCATCCCCTTTGCAGATCTAATAAATCGCTCTTTTACCCATAACATTAACGATTGAGATCTGTGTACAGACTTCTCGCCTATTATACAACCAACCGAGCTTGGGCCAGGTGCCATTTTTTCTTTTTAATTGCAAAGCAGGAGGTGGTCATAATGTACGAATTGGATATTCCAGCAGGACAATGTGACATGTCAGGCGGCCAGAATTGTTTTGGAATGATTAGAAGAGCATGACCAATTCTTCCAGATCACCTCAGAAGCATTGCAGTCTGCATGGCTCCCAATACCTTCCAGCATCTTATTATTATAATTTTATAAGTCATCTTTGAAAGGTTTTTCGTGTTATTTCTTTCTTTCTTTGTGATAATAATTGCTTTTAGTAATATTCATTTCATCAGTTTCGAAAGGGGAGAAAACAGTTTTCGTGATTACAATCCGAGTAAATAAAATGGAAAAGCAAATAAAAAACGAGGAGAAACTTGTAGCAATTTTTTTTTCATTTTCCGTTGTAGTTCTTCGTTTTTGTTACTTGTGATTTATTGTCACTGGGGCTGTCGAGCTATTTTGAAAAGGAATTGCGTTCCGCGAGTAGTATTCAGGAATTGAAAAGGAGAGCGGGTTCCGTTAGGATGAATGAATATGTTATAAACATTTTTAAAAAAAGAAGAAATAATTGAGATAAAAACGGTTGATGGTTGCCAGTTTAACGAGAATGCGATTAAAGTGCCTTTGAAGGATTTTTTACGACGCCTCGTAAAGCAATGCGCCTGCTTACATGTCGAAGGCCGTTTGATAGGAGAAAATTTCAATGAAGCGAAAGCGTTGAAGATACAGAAGTGCATGAGATGTCTTAAAAATAAATTAATTAAAAATAAAATTTAAATCACGATACATAGTTAACAAGTTCATAACACTGATTTCGCCTTGGTGTTGTCGCTTTACATAATCCCAACCTTGGTTACGTAACTTCAGTTTAAAGTAGAATCGAAATATTTTACAAATTGGTTTGAAGCTGAGCGCTCTTTTATCTTCAGATACATTGTATATAGAAAAAGCTCGTGTACATATCAATTTTGTCTTCAGATATGTTTATTAGACTTACATGTGTATTAGCTTGAATTGTCCTCAAGCTAAACAGAGCACGACAGGGTTATCAAAAATGAAATTTGCATGATGAAAATCCGCGTTTCCTGTGCATTTACTGCACGTCTTTTTATTCGATTTTTTAATCTAATTAATCACGTGCGACATTTATTTGTTGTTGTTACTATTATTGTAAATTAAACACCCTGTTAAACACTTATTTTAGTTTTGAATGAATTGGACCTCACTTCATTTATGGCTTAATAAGCAAATAGGTCTAAAGAGCTATTGCAGATCACAGGATTAATGTATTAGAAATCACAGGACTAATGTGGTCTATCTGTAAACCTAATTCTAACGATTGAGATCAGAATTCATAGGACTATTATGGACTATAGGCCTAACATGCTATTATTGAACTAGTTGCATATAACCTGACATGGCTTAGACTGTAAGCCTAACGTTATTTGTATTAGCCCTAATTTCATAATTAGTCCATATGAATTTTGTGTCTAGTCTGAAATCTTATTAGGCTAAACTGCAAAAATAACCTCAAAAACTATACACCTAAAATGCTCAAGTCTAGCTGCTTTAGACCAAAACTCACTAGATCTATCGTGTCCTAAAGTATATTAAGAGTAATGTCCTATCCGGTTTGGCCGAAAAGGTTTATTAAAGGTAGTTAGTTTAGACTATTTTTAATAGTCCAAAGTATTATTAAGCTTAATTTATTAGGCTCCATTACTTATATCTATAGCTGTCATAACCCTAATCCTTACAAAGACTAGTTGGAAATAACAGTGCAGTTACTATATTGTAGCTGTAATGGTCCCAAATTCATATTGAGCCCAGTTGCATTAGGTCTAACTCCATTGTGTAAGGGGAGCTGCAGGTGGGATTGAGGGTCACATTAGCGGAATCCAGCTCGGGTCTTTTTGTCGGTGGTTGTTGTCGTTGGGGGGCAAAGGTCGAGGCGGAAGAAGAAGGCTGTAACGGGAGAGGTTGACGGACAAACTGGAAAGGGCCAAAGGGGGTTGAGGGGAAAGAGGGAAGTCGGGTGGTGGTTCTTGTTGCTGGTTGTCGAGATTAAATTTGTATGTAGGTTAAATAAAATTGGTGGTGCCTTGTTTGTTTTGGTTTAGGGGGTTGGCTTCATGTTAACTTTGGATTGTTACTTTTGTGGTTAGTCGAGAAAAGTAAAAGCTCAAAAAAAGTTGTTTTTTTTTTATTTGTCTCGCGACAAGGGGTCATTTTTATGCTGTGATGTTTAAAGTGGAACGGGCTAAATAATTTTTATTTTGAAATTAAAAATGGTTTATTAATAAGGGGAGCGGGAATGCTATTGTGAATGCAATTTGGCTTTGATCCAAGAGTCTGATTTGTGTGGAGAAGCCACGAGCATTATCGTTATTAACTTGAAAGAATTATTTTTTTGAATTTCTATGTTTATTATATTTCTGTATACCAATTGGTTTTTATGTATCTGGTGCCAACACTATTTACACTAATTGAATACAATTATATTAAAATTGAAAAATAATATCGGGTGCCCAAAAAACAAGTATGAAGAGTTGCTCAAAATTGTTTCTAAGCGATTACTATAGATCTATTTGAAAGATTAGGTCTACGCACGTTGCAGTGTTAAGTAATGTATTCTTTGATCTCTAGAATATTATAACATTTACACAGCCTACATGTCATCTATAATTTTTTCCGTAACAGCAAAATCGAAAGCTTACATCCCAATATTATTAAGTGCATCGAAAGAAGACGATCCTGATTAAAGGCCATAACTGCCTCCTAGATATAAGAGAGAGATTACTTTAAGAGTTTGCTAGGAAAATGCATAGGAACGAGTGTTCGCCGTACTCAATGTTTATGAACAACTGTCGTAATTGTAGAAGTCAAAAAGGACTTATATTCATCGCTTGATGCCTATATGAATTTAGTGTTACAACTTTTATATGGTTTTTCCTTTTGCTGATGTGTGTTTACATTTTTTGGACTGACTCTTTGTATATAGGCTTAAACCTCTGCATCTATCTGGCATTTTTTTTCAAGGTTTTCGTGCACGTCAAAAATCCAGTCAGTTCAATTCTTCTAGGACGTCATCCATTGAAAATTGCTTTGAAGCATAAGGCCTCAGTAGGAGCTGCAGCAGTCATCAATCTTCTTTCCTTTTTTTGAACTTGTACCGAACTTCAAATAACCTCATAGGATAACATGAGAACGGGGTAGCCGTTTTGCTGGAATACCCTGTACTTCTGGAATTACGAAACTCCTGTATCAGTTTTCTAATATCTACAACTTCATTTATAGACACGCTGCGTTAATCTAAAGCAGCGTTTCTCAACCTGTGCCTCGCAACCGCCCCCCAAAAAAATGAAAAAAAATATATTTATATTGAAGTAAAAAAAATAGTAATATAAATAATTCGTAACATAAATAAAAATTACTGCGGTCTGTCGCGCACACTCGGTCCGAATGATTTGGCCCTTCTTGGAACTGAATTTCCTAATGATTTCTTGCCTAAGTGGCTCTGCCATAGAAAATAGGTAGGCTTAAGGGGCCATAGATATTGATTCTTAAAAGGGCTCCATGAGTCAAAAAGGTTGAGAACCGCTAATTTAAAGAGTAATTGCGATTATATGAGTATATTGGATTGATTATCTATTTAACTCATAGTATCCTTTTTGCATCCACTATAGCCTTGGCAATGATTCTAAGTATCAGGAACCTTCTGATAAAAGTCGACTCAGGCGCTAAGACAAGTAACTTCTGTCGATTCGACGGCGGTAAAGGCATGTTGCCAGATTTATGTTCTGTTAATTCAAGTGATTTTGCAGGCCACTGTAGAAACGCCAACTCACTGTCATATTTCACGAATGGTGCAGTGTCCTGTTGATGTGTCATCTCCATGAATGAATGGACAGTGTCAGAAAATGACATTGAGAGAAACGATAGTGTTGTACACGGAATTCTTGATTCATAGCGGAGTCGAGTTATGTTTATTTCGGGACGTTCCTCTATTATTTTTCTCTCCTACTCTTGTCCGCTGGAAAGCCTGCTATGATCTCGTCAACAACTGTGTGGTTCGAAGCTACACGTTTTCCTTATTTAACAACTTGCGTTGTACACCCTAAACGCTGTTTGGGGAATGCTTAATGCATTTGCTGGAGCAGCCACAATCATTCCTCATTCGAAATCAACTCGACTTACCCTGATCGGTATTCGCTGTTTTATAAGACACTGAAGCTTAGGACGTCTTTCCACTACATTTCAAGTTCATTTGCTATAGATGTGATTTAGTATATGTAGGTGGAACAAACGACTGAGATGGTAGCAACTGAGTTCTCAGTACCCATACAAGATGGGCTTAGGTAACTTGATAAAAGTAATATGTAAATATCCCAAAGCCAACTAGAAAGATACGCCCCGGCCGACACCTGCTAGAGAGAAGGCTTGCGCACGGAAACGTCAATATTGTTATATCATAATAATCCGTAAATTATGATTTTTTATGATGAAGTAATAAGATGTTTACGTGCGCAGGCCTTCTCTCTAGGTGGTGTTGCCCCAAGAAAGGTCAGTCAACAAAGTAATCTTCATTGTTTTCAACAAAAAAACAAACACTTAAAATCCCAGATGAAAATGAGGTTATATATCACAGGTCTACAAAAAAATTTTTTTGTTTGGTGCCTGGAATGTTAGAACTGATTGTGATTATATTTAATGTGTTGATTCCAAATATGAAAACAGTTTCTCTCTATCAGCTATACTTTTTGAGATACAGCGCCACTAATTTTATGCGCTTTTACTATTTGTTATGGTACAGAGGTGCGACGTTGATATAATAGGTCTGGGAAAAAGTTCGTGGCGGTTTTTCCCGATAGATGGCCAGTTATTTTACTTAAAAAACTCTATGATTATTAGCACCATAAATAACTAAAAAGAGCGTACCTTGGATACTTTGGCGTTAAGCTGGGGCCAACGATATAACGGGCCCCAGCGCGGAAAAGTCACCTGACCATCTTAGTCCGGCCAACAATCCAATCTACATTATTTCCAACAAACGAAAAAATACTGATTGTTGAAATCCAAGATGGAAACAATGTAGATTGGATTGTTGGCCGGACTAAGATGGTCAGGTGACTTTTCCGCGCTGGGGCCCGTTATATCGTTGACCCCGGCGTTAAGCTTGGCGACCAAGATAAATGTGGGCACTACACTTTGTGTGTAAAATTTGTACGGAACACTTACGGCATTGGACTAACGGACAAAGGAGAAGTCTGAAATGTTGTGTGCCGATGGTTTGGAGGGAACCCAGTAACACTGATGACTGCTAGTTCTGTATTGTGCAACGTTGATATCTCAAAAACTATACGTGATAGAACAAATATGAAGTTATTTTTGAATTCTACACCTTAAAATTACCTAAGAACACTTGAAAAATCGCCGGCACCAAAATGTGTGTTGACCTGTCTAGTTGGTCGGCCTATATTGGTCAGGTGACTTTTCAGCGCTGGAGCCTGTCTTTCTTGTTAGCCTCGTGAATAGCCCAAAGAAATTTCGCTTCAATCTTGTTCAGTGCATGCTGGCTCAATGGAACTCAAGATCCTCGAGTCACGAGTTCAACTCCTGCTGCAGCTTGGATGTTTGTGTTCGTTCATTACTAACCATGTGGAAGGCGATGGAAAACCACCGCGTTAAATATTCTTTGATCCCCTGTAACGTTATCCACTGGTGAAAAATCTCAAATGGAGAAACCAAAATTGTTCAGTGTACGGTGCATAAAAAAGTTTAAACTTTTTGAGTCTATGAGTCTATCTGACTCTTTTTCCGGAGTTTTCAGGCAATTAAAAATTCGGAAGATAGCTCAAAAATCAGTTCAACTTTTTAGTGTTAATACGTCACCCATTGGAAATAGCTTTTTATCATAAAGCGTCAGCAGGAGCAACACCAGTCATCAATCTCATTTCCTACTTTTTTTCGTCAAATTTTTTGGCCGGTATTTTTTTATTTATAATGTATATTATGTATGTTTGGTATCGTCAAACGCGTGTGTATTTTCGAGAATTCGTCAATTACTTTTTGTCCGCCATACTTTTTAGTGACGTCTCTTTTGATATAACGCTCTTAAAATCGGCCTTAAAGTGTCATATCATATGTTCCTTTACAACTCTGCCCAAAGCAACGTAAACAAAGTGATCGTGACTGATAACACTTGTCGCTTTATGAGGGGGGGGGGGGGGGATTAAATAAAAACGAGCATCGATCTAAATTTATCAAACAAACAATCGTCAAAGTCGTGGATAAAAATTTGAAATCTCGAAATTTATTTTTTCTTGCCGTTGATGGAGCTCTGAATTGAATTAAGCAGGGATCGTGTTTAATTTTTATTTCGCCTATGCATGTCGTGTAAAGGCTGAAGGAGAGAAACTTAAATAAAAAATTCCGAGAAAAGAACATTTGTCGAAGCGCCTTTTCTAAGCCTTATGGTAATTTTATTACGTTTGCAATGCATAATCAATAATGGAATAATAAATTGCTCTGCTTTTGTGTTCCCAGGCCCTCTCTCTGCTCCCGACAGGTTTTAAAAAATATTATTTATTTATTATGTATTAATCTGTTTCTGCTTTAATATTTCTAAAATATTAAATGTATTTAATTTTTAACAATATTTATTTATATATTTATTTATTTATTTATCCATCGGTACCGTCCTAACTGAATAAACATTCATTTCATGAGATTGCTGCGGGGAGTAAGAGCGGGAGGGAGGTATCACGTGATACGCTATCTCCTCCAATCGGCGATCGCGCTCAGATGACGCGGCGTTAACAATTGGACGGGAGCGAATGATGACGATCTTTTCTCGGAGCAACAATTTTTTTTTTTTATATGTATATATATAACGTTGTTACAGTTTGCCGCCGTTTTCTTTTTCACCGCTCGTCGTCGAGATTTGACGTTTTGAGCATTTGTCGTCAGCCGCACGTTACTTCATACAACGCCAGTTTAAAAACGAAATGCGCGAATAAAATAAAGCTGGCAACAGCTGCCCTTGGACATAGAAGCGCGGTAATGACCTTAATTGGAAAAATTGGGTGTAAATTAAAAATACAAGAATAAATATTAAAAATATATAAAATTATTTAAAAATTAATTATACATCGAGAGCGACCGTACTTGGCAACTGTGCTAAATATATATATATTTTTTTTACTTTTTATTAATCACACTTTTTTTGCTTTTGACGAGATTAATGATAACGATACCTTTAATATAACAACAACAATAATAAAAAAAATCAATTGAATGTATAGAAAAGGGGGAGGGCAAACAAAAAGCGAAGCCATTAACAAGGAAAACGACATTTAACAACAACAAGCAGATGGAGCCGAACAACACAGCACAGATCGCAGCAGCTGTCTTCTTTGGCTATTGCTGCTGCTGCTGCGCGTTTACAGTTTGTGCAACTTAATTGGAAGGAGAAGAGTTGTTGTATGGAAGGGCGTTTCACAACTATGTTGATTTTTTGCGTTTATTTTTATAATAATTTTTTCCCTATTAAAACAAAATTCGGTGGCTAATTATGACTAATAGTTTTTATCTACTCCACTACCGTTACGTATTGTGTATTAGTTAAAGCAGGTTGATTAAAAGACCCTGGTTAAAGCCATCTGAGGCTTTGGAAACGTCACCAGAACTTAGGAAAAAGTTTATTTAGCGGTACAGCTTCAAGTCTGCTGTAATCTTTTATAATGTTGCTATATTTGACTCAGTAAACTTGATACAAGTTGAATGTGACAAAATGATTAAGGTCAGACGAAACCATATAGAACACAGAGAAAGAAAGCGTAAAGGAGAAGACAGTATTTTGAGATAAGGAACCAATAGTCGGAAATGCATATTTCAGGCTCTCACGAGATCTTGCATGCGAGGAAAGTTTTTGTATGCAGCCTCCATCTTGTATTGCATGTAAAATAAAATAGACTATGCATTTAAGATTATTTTTAACTACCACAATTAGCAAAACATTCGCTAATAGAGCAGTAACTTTAGAGCATCAATCTTAAGAAGCAAAGTAAAGAACAATCAATACTCTGCAGCGCTAAGATGGGTATACTACATCTGTTTAAATTAATTAATTTTAAAATGCCATGTATAAAGGGTGTTTATTTTACACGAATGGCTTCAAGATAAAATTTAACGAAATGCTTAATTTAACATTAGTTCTAATAATGGAAACGCATTTCCTTTAGGAGTTGTAATGCTGATTGATTCTTTTTAATGGAACTTTAAAGAGGAAAAAAAAATAGAAAACAAAATCGCATTTGAAAGAAAGGAAACTAATTAAACTTAGAAGTTAAGATTGAAAAATTTGCTATCGATCCAGGGGCCTCCCAAGGTCCTCCTAGATTGCATCCTTTAGTTTGGAAATCAATTCGATGAGAAAAATTATTAATGAAACTCCAAGGGGACGCGTAAAGAGTCACATAAAGATGTAAAGGGTCAAAAAAAGAAAACGTCTTCTCCGTTTAGACATCATCTGTCTATGGAGACCGAAGTGTGCACTGCTAATGAGCCGCCATTTTGATTTTTTAATTTTTTATTTTTACATACTATTATATAGTTACGTAATCCGCAGTAGGCGTCGATTTAAGACTCCACCTCCCCATCTTTCTTTCTTCTTCTTCAGTCTCCCTCCTCGGTTGAAGTAGTCGAGAGCGTTCAACCTTTCGTCCATGTTCTTTTCGCTCTCCTTGAATGATTTAAATATTTTTTTTCTTAATCTCGTGAATCCAGTTTTGAAGTTTTTTTTTTATTATTCTCTTCTCTTGTATAAATATATATCTCTTATTTGACGCCCTTTTCGAAGCGCTAAAATGAAGTCGTTTGAAAGTGGATCTCATCTGGTGACCCGGTATTTGAGTTAAATTTTGAAGGAGAAAAACGAGTCGTTTATTGTGTTTTAAATGGCGGGTTTATTTATTTTAAACAGATTAGGATTTTTTATTATAATTTTTTCATTATTATTATTTTTTTTGTTCAGGAAATATCTTTTAAACAATCGCTCTCATTTTCGGAGAGAAAAGAAACTGGGGCAGAAAATGAATTTATATCACTCCTGTTTTTTTTTTCCCTCGCTTTATGTTCAAACTGGAAACGATTTTAAGTTTTAATAAACCTACACACTTTATAATTCTTCCTTAAATATAAACAAATATTTTAGGAATTTATTTTTAAAAATTTCAATTTAAATATATTGCTCTTGTCATTTAATTGATAATAATTTGTTGAGTAATAATTTGGAGAATCTCCGATCGGACGCATTTATATATTCATCTATAAAGATCAATATTTATTATATTTATGACTAACTGCATAGAAGATCAATTCACCACGCTCATTTGACCACGCTTAATTAAATTGCAATCGCTTGATTATATATGTTACAGGCATCTTGTGACATCAAGATATTGTTTAGAAACCAATGCGTTCTATAGAATGTTTATGATGATGATGTATAAAATAAATGTGATGAACAAGAAGTTATGATTTTTCTTTTAATTATGTGTTCATTATTAATTTAAACAGGGGGGGGAGGGGTATATTTCAAATTTAGAATTTTTAAAATTTTTATTGGTGAAACCATTTTAGAGGTTATATTGGCAAAAATGCCGTGTTGGGCTGAGATAAGACTGCGATTATAGTTTAAATTTTCTTTTTTTGCGCACTGTTCATGAGTAGAATTCTTTACGTTAGCATACTGTTTTTATCAGTTTATTTTCAAATTTTTGTGAATAGGTTAATTTTTTTTTGTTTTCTCAATAAAATTAAGGGTGTGCAAAATTATTATTTTTTGGTGGTTTTTTTGCTTCTTTCCTTTTTTAAGATAAAATAAATAAGAAATTATTGTTTATGTTAACATCATAATTTTTTTTTTTTATCAAATTGTACATTTCTGAGATCTGATTATTTTTTTGACGATTAATCAGTTCAGTTAATTAATCTTATCGGAATTACGTGATAAAACTACGCATGATCCATAAAAAGCCATTAACAAATAGTAACTATTAAAATTAAGGCTTGATAATGTATGTCCTATCTTTGAAAACTTTAAATTATTTTAATAGTAAATTCTACAGTATATAGTTTGTTGGGTTTTTTTTTGACAGTAGAATTAGAATTAATTTTTATTAACTTGTGTTTATTTATTATATTTGGAGTTGAGATTAAAGCTTCATTAACAAATTGAAACCAGTGAAACCTAAACTAATTTTACTATACTCAAGTGGCATCTGAAATCTAACAAAAGCATCTAATAATAAAATGTTGCAATGTACGCCAGAGTTCGCCAACTACTGCAAATAGTATTCTGGACTTGAATGACATTGAATATATTACATAATGCATTTTTCTTAATACCCATGCACTGAACAAATCTTTGCCCAGTTCCCGTGTTTTCCTTACAGCAGACTTGAATGACATTGTTTCTCCGGGGTTCTCCACCGGAATGTCATCCAATACCAATAAAGGTTTCTTGCACGATCTAGCAAAAGAAAAAAAAAGTTGTCTTAACGCCCGTGTATCCAACCATCGAAAAATATTGCTGTGTTTCTTTCGTCATAAAAAAACAAACTGCGAGAATAAATTATCAGAAGTTTTTAAAATATTTTCTTCATTTTTACTATGAAATATTTGATTTTGTAGGTATTTATAACTTCTTAATACGACTTTGATTCAGATCATCTTTTGTCATTCATTTACATCGAAATCTAGGTCATTTGCGCCTTTTCCCATGACTAATCATTTAACACGTGCATACAATCTTTCGAACCGAGATTGGAAGACCATGCCCGAGCTCTGTTCTTATTATATTAAAATGTGTTATTAGAAAATAATAATAAAGTTATTTTGTACATGACTGTTCTCGCTCAACTCCTATGGTAAAAGTTAGCGCTTTGTACCCATTACACCCCCCCCCCCCCCCTTGAAAAGTACTTTTGTAGGTTTTTAACCTGCAGTGGATTAAATGAGCCGTGACTGGAGGGTAAAAGGGGAAGGGATAGACTGTGGATTAGGGATGATTTCCCCTGAACAGCCAATCCCCACCCATTCCAATGGATTTTTAGGCCCTTTCTCCTCCTCCTATCCCCCATATCCCCTAGTAATTCTAATATTGGCCCTATGAAGCTGAGGGAGAGTCAGTGGAGCGTGTCGATATTTTGTTATTAATTAGGATGAAGGAGGAGATTTAGTGAAAATGTTGATGGATGTATTTGGACATTGGGTTTGAAGTTTATTAATAATCAAACCTCTTGTTCCCAACAATGCAAAGAAATTTGAAATTACTTCCTTCTATGCGCAATCATAGTCGTCACTTCATACTCTTTTACTTCGTCCCAAAATAGTTTCTTCAAATTAGATTGTAATCACATTCATCTAATTTGGTTGAATTTGCCATTCAGCTACCATGTTGATTTCAAAAAATGCTATCTGTGAATAATCAAATTATTTTCAGATATTCACATTTATTAATAACATATGCCTCTCAATTTTAAGTCATAAGTAAGTAAATACTGAAATGAGAATAAAAAGGAAAATATAAAATTGAGAATTTTATCAATTAAAAATCATAAATCATAATAATAGGAAATTAAATCAGTTACTCAGATTAACATTAAACTACATCAACACTAAACTAGCATTAAAATTGTTGGATTGTACTGGTAGTTAAAGACGTTTTCAAAATTTATCATTTAGAGGTGTTTATTGCATAGTTTAGAGAGGAAATTTAAATTAATTTTGATAATCTATAAACTGTTTTCTCCAAAACCTGTGCTCAGTCCTCTAAATGGTATAAAATTGGAAAATATCAATACGCAGCATAATAAATAGGGTATTTTTTTGTGAATGTAGTTTAATGCTAATTTAAATTATAGGCTAATAACATTACTATAATGCAATATGAAGTAGAAATAATTAGTAACAGTTTAGTTTTAATGTAGTCTGAGGTTAATATAATTTATTTCCAGTCAGCAGTTAGGTTCGATTTAAATTTTTTAATTGGTAAAATATCTCAGTTTCGTATTTTCCAATTTGTTCTAATCTCATTATTTACTTTACGAATTAAAGTTGAGAAGAGCATGTTATTTTCAGCTATTATTGGATTAAATAGTAATCCCTAGTTAAGCGGTCGGTTCAAGAAATGAACTTTGGTTTCTTTTGAAAAGACTAAAACATTCATTAAGACATTAGTTCTCACGTTTCGTAGATTGATCCAGACATTACTAGGATCAGATTTTGTTTCAAAAGAAAATGAGACTTGCCATAGTTGAATGGTCAAAAATACTGCAAAGTATCAAGTAATTGCTTTATTCTAATTATATACGTTTGTAATAAAAATGACCCTTTAATGCTTTTAAAATAAGCTATTAGTTCCCTTAACATAATAAAATGTTGAGAAATCTAGAAAATGCGCTCTACCGGCAAAAAACGCGTTACTCTTTTAAAAATATGGGTAGACGATTTTAAAAGTCACTCACATGAATTCTGTAACATATATCCCTGAAATCCGATCAAAAACGCAGCAACAATGATATTTTACATATCCCTTCTTTCCAGTGATATATTTTACATAGTCGTACGATTTAAATTAAGTTTTTAAACTCATCTTTTCTTATTTTGTAGTCTATTTTCGTAGTCTATGGTGAATTGCTCGTCATACTCATCCAACAATAATTTACTTGTATCTAAAATAAAAACGTGGGCTACCTACATATCATAGGCGTTCTAAAAGAAAAGCTCGTTATTTTTTAATGTTAAGATTTTTTCCTTAGATTCGAACTTGGAGTCGATAACAGAATGCCAGTGCTGTCATTATTATTACGCAAAGGATGCGTGTTCCGTTTTGATGCATTTAAATTAGATTTTCAGAAGCATGGAGAGCATGTTTTAGAAGAAGCAAAAAATTTTAAATAAAATTCGATAATCGAAAAGTGGAATGGGCATTTGATCGGTTGGGGATAAAACTTCACAGAAAACTCAAATACCAAAAAAAGTATGCAGACAAGTAAGAAACCGGATGGACCCAAAAGGTCGTCTATAAAATACACGATAAAGCCGTAGCCTACGTTATTATCATGATAATAACGTAGGCTACGATAAAGCATAAGATTGGCGATTATCAGCCTAAAAAAGGAGCATAAAAAAGCGGGGCAAAGAGGGATATTACATTTTTAAGTAATCCTAGAAGGAAACTGTTAATGTCTTTATAATTAACATCTAGAACGTGCCTCGGCTTCCGATAGATAGATCGTGTTCAGTTTCATATCTAGCAAGTGCTTCAAAATACTCGTCACGAAGTCGTTACTATGACATAATATAAATTAAAATCATTTCCTCTCATCCTTCATGCTACTACAGAAACTGCGCGTAGCTAATAGAAATCTCTCAATAATCAAAACCAAAAAATAGCTGCTGAGAGTGCCTAGCAGTCACTCGAAGAACTAAAGCAATCAAAATAATTTCAGCGTATGTGTACCTAAATACAGTACTTAAAAATGAATAAAAGCTTATTCATAGTGATAACTTTGATTTTAAATAGAAAATACTCCCCAACACAGGCAATATGAAGTTGTAAGATGCATTTTAATGACTCCATTCGTGAAACTTCGAGTTAGCTAAGGACGAAATGAATGTGGCGAACTGAACAGGAAGCGAGGTTCAAGTTGAAAGTTTCATTTTATCAATAGGTTAGGCAGTAAAATATCTTGACAGATCATTTTATCAACAGATCTAAGTCATTTTTCATTCATCTAGTATTACAGAAGCATTATTCAGATACAAGGATAAAAGCAAAACAGGATGTCCATTTAGGGAAATCAGATCGGGGAATGAATTCATTAAAATTATTTAAAAATATTTTAAAATTATGCTCACTGTTGTTTTTTTATTGTTAAAAGAATTAGAATATGTAATAATGATTCAAGTATAATTAAGTTCTCCTTTAACAGATTTTCCTTTCTCTCACTTTGCGTGATTCATTCATCTTGAATGACAAAGCAGAAAGGCCCGGAGTGAGGTCATCCCGAGAAATGAAATTATCCAAAGTTCGATCAGGAATTGTAAGATTTTTACTTAAAGATGTGCTATTTTATCGACATCATGACAATCGAGTCCACATATTGCACATTAAGTGCAAAGAGTTGGGACAAAAAAGTGAGCAATTGTCAAGGACAAGTGGGTGCTGGAAGAGGGTCGTTTCTGAATTCTGAATTTGAGAAGCCATGTTCTCAGTTTTATGAAGCATGATTTATTGTCTTATTTTATTTTTATCCTATCCTATTCTCTCGATTATTTTTTTTATCCACGTTGTCAAAAGTGAACCGCAGCTCTCTCTCTCTCTCTCTCTCTCTCTCTCTCTCTCTCTCTCTCTCTCTCTCTCTCAATGGAGTTGATTTGAAACGAGTTCGATATACACTTCTCCAGGCACCGACCTACTTAAAATGGCTTCGAAATTTTGTTATAATATTTTTACATTAGCTAAAAAATGCTATAGATATGATCGGAATGTTTGTTTCATTAAAATAAATAATGTCTTTGAATAAAAAAAAAAAAAAATAGAATTCAATTTCAATATTTTTTTAAAAATTCACAATTATCATTTAATTCTTAATGTACTCTAGAAAGAAAAAGAAGAAATTGTTAGCATCTTCAAATGGGTGGAAGGCAACAGTAAACGAACTTTCTCACCACAAGAGCAGCAATCAAATGATGTCGCCAAATTGCTATTCGATTGCATATATCGGTGTTCTTCTAATATTAATGACATTTCAAAATGAAACCTATTTCCTTTTGAAATTCAATTTTTAACGAGAAGGAAACAGTTTCTAGAAATCTTAAATTTTTAAACAACTTTCATCGTCCTTATCGACGACATTACGCAATCAAGTCACGTGGCTCTTCGCGCCTTTAAAATTCCAAATCCGTTTGCACTTAGATTACAAAGCAAATAAATAAATAAATAAATAAATAAATAAATAAATTTATAACAGCAATAAATTCGCCCTCTCGAGATATTTACTAATGATATCAATTGAAATTTTAGGCATTTTATCATTTTAAAGAATTTGCATATTTCGAAAGAGCCACTGAGTCGATTTCGTTTTTCTTTATCAAAGGTCATAATTTTGTAATAGTATTAACAAAAGTAAAAATAAAAAATAAAAATTGAGATATCGATACGCCTGATAATAAAAGGAAATGACGTATTTGGTTTGTTGTTTTTAATACAAAAACAATTTTAACGTTTCATTTGACTCTTGAAATTTTACTTTAATTTGGAAAAAAAAAATCTTTTTCAAGTGCGTTCAATCTATCCGAACACGAAAACGAGATTAAAGGTTAAAGGTCACCGTCATAAACATTTTTTTTTTCAATTTCCATTTTGCTTATGCTTAGTATTTTGGAGTTGTTTTTTTTATGCATTAAAAAATGTTTTCCGTACAAATTCGATGGTGATGTCATCCCTTTAGCGCAGTCTTGACGTCAAAGTTGATCATTTTGAAAAGATATTTGGAAAAAATATATTTGTTTATAAAAGGAATGTATGAAACGTTTGTTTATTTTTTAATATGTCCATAGACATTGTTCTATACGATATTTTCGTTAATATTTAATTTTTAATTTGCCCATAGAGAGTCTTTAGATTGAAATGAGCCGATTTCATTAATAAAACACAACGTTTAATTATAATCGGTTACCTAAACTGGGATTAAAGTTCCTTTAAAAATTCTGTACCACAACAATTTATCTCGCACTGTAAAGTTTTCTAAATTGTTAATTTAATTAAAGTGGGTTTCAATTTGTCCAATAAATTTCATTTTAGCAAGATATAAAGATTCACATTTAAGAATATTGCACCATTTTCACACTTATCACTTTGCTGACTGCAAATGACAGAATTTCAAAAAGGAAATAAGGTTGATGAATGCTGCTGTTTCCTGCTGAGGCTTTATATGATGCCAAAGCCATTTCCAATGGGCTAGGTACCAGACAAAAAAACTGGGAAACAGAATTTTCGAAGATTTAAATTTTTTTTAAAAATTGCGGAACTCTCAAAAGGGACATTACTAATTACATTATGAGCCGTTTCCGAAATTTTTACATGCACGAATCCTTGAAAAAAGGCCAAATAATCCCATAGATGCCACAAAGCTTTATTATAGATTTTTGATGTGATTTGAATTTTAATTTTTTGTTAATATTCTAATTAAAGGGGAAACTTTTGATAAAACGGAACATACTACACCCTAGTCCCGCTAAGAATGAACTAAAATCGTAATGCGCATGCGTTAGTTTTATCGTTTCAGCGTGTCGCTCCAATTCACTTTAAGAAATAAATCCTTTTTTTTCGGATATTTGTTTTGTTATAAAAAAAAATCATGAAATTATTACTTGAATATTATTACATGTCTACTCAAAAGCAGCTTTCGACATTGAATCAAATCATAGAGGCATAGCCTACAAGAATAAAGAAGTATTTCTGGATTCTTTAACAGTCGACGAAATGGATTCATCACTACTAGCCTGATATAAGGAACAGTACGTTCAAACAATAGGTTGCAAGCGGGAAGGGTTATGGTGACCAAAGAAAAAGTTAACCATTCCTCCCAACAGGAAGGGTTATGGTGACCATCTTCTGGAGCTCGTGGCATGATCTTCCTAGACTTCTCGGAAAAAGGCAAAAAATTATAATGCGTCTTTGCTGGATCGTTAAAGAATAAAGTAAAAAGGAAAAACGACCACCCCTGGTGGGGGAAAAAAAAAGTTTTTTCCAACAAGACAATGCGCCCATTCTGCAATTGTGACCGAAAAATTGTTCGATTTACGCTACGAAGTTCTTTGCATGTCTCTTAGCTGCAGATTTGGCTTCCTTGGAGTACTATCAGTTTCCAAACATAAATTAAGGCTGGCAGGAGAGAGATTTTTCACATAAACGATGAGGCGATTGCCTGAAAAAGAGTTGGACAAATATGTAAGAAAGGGATCAAAAAAAGTCGATCATCGTTGGACAAGTTTTCTAAGTTTATTAATTTATTTTTATATTGAGAATTATTATTTTAATCCGACCGAATTTTCATTTTCATTACTCGTCCGAATTTTAAATGCCGGCCAATACCCGTAAAGCGCAAGAGAAGTAGCAGTTTTGGATTGAATTCCATGGAATTTTTTTATTAAACCATTTCCTCATTTTTTATTTAAAAAAAAAAATACTACATCGTAATAGCTTCACGAGAGTAAAATGTAATAACATCAGGAGTAAGCAATAAATTTGAAGTTATGTAATCACTGAACACAGCGTTTATGCGTTAGCTTCGACTGAAGTCATAATGATATTACCATGTCACTTGTAAATAAATTTTAAAATTAAAGCATCAAAGAAATTTTTTTTTTTTTGAAAATTCTTTTCACAAAAATTTAAAAGAAATTTCTTAGTTAATTATTGTCACAAATACCATATACTGCGAGTTTCAGATTTAAAATCAAAAGCGCACGTCTTCGGTTTTGTTTTTTCCACGTGTTTTATTAATGTTCAAAAGTAAATGTGCTCATTTTTCATTTATTTTAAATTAATATTTTCTCTAACTCTGTTTACTGAGGTGTTTATTTGAACTTAAATCCTTTTATCTTTTACATCGTTGTAAAGGAAGTGTCCCGTTTAACAGTTTTTTCCCCCTCGCTTGCCACGACGGTCGTGACGTCATCGCGCATCATTCAATGGAACGTTTGCCAGTAAACTCGGCCCTGTTGTTCTTTCTTTTTTTTTTAAAGCACTCTCTCCTTGAAAAGAAGGAGGTGGAGAAAAAAAAGAAGAAATTAAAGAATGTTTCTTCTTTTTTTTTTCTTGGCATCCGGCGAAGATTTTAAGAAGTTTAATGACGCCGCCGCCTTTCCTTTTGGCTCTCACCCCTTTAACGTATTGAAGTGGTAGCAACAAGGTTAGTTGTAGACGGTTAATATCCATGTATCGCAATGTTCTGTTAGTCCATGCGCATTTTTCAATTTCTAACAGATTATGGCGGCCAACCGACTGAAATCTCCGAACAAATAAGTCTTGTGAATAGTCACAAAATACACCTGACGTCCGTTTGGAAACTATGGGTATTTTAAAACGAGTATTGGTTTTGTAGAAAGATCCAGTGGTCATATCTAGGTACTTTGTATCACACAGCGACCTATCTAATTTTTATTTCCATTCCCAAAAGACAGACAGAATTACTAAATATACAGATCTTTCATAGAAAATGAAAGGCTTATGGACAGCCAACGAGTACTTGTAATTCTTATCTTTCTGCCATTGTGTTATTCCACACTTGCTGCACAAAAGCCTGTCAACATTGAAAATAGACACTTGTACAAAACCTTACACAAATCACAACCTTGCAACTAGTAAAGAAATTTCCATACCCATATCACTGGCATACAAATCTTCACTGCCTTTTACTCTAGCTTCTTGGACTTGGCCTACTTTAGGTCTGTCTTTTACTTTCCCAACAGTAATAACAAGAAATTAATCACCATGAGGAATTTATAGGAAAATAGCGGAAGCCTTAAGTTCATCTATTTTTGCCCCTTTTATCCGCGCTATTTAATCCCCACCTTTAAGGCAAAGGATTAATTTTATCGAACGTAGTATTTAGAAAATGGAAAAGAGTTGTCTTGTTTCATTTTTCATCATTTCCGATCGAATGACTGATCACATTCCATGTGTTCCACTTGAAAACAAAGACCACGTGACCGCTACCTCCATAACTCCGACCCCATTGGGACAATTTGATCCAAATTTCACAGTGTAGATCTTGCTAAAAGGAGTCTGCTTACCAAAATTTCACTTCTTTACATGCATATTAAATATTGTATTGTCAGATGGACCCCTAACTCCCAATTCCGTAACTCCGACCCAAGTGGCCCAATCAAAACCAAAGTTTTAATGGTGAAGTAACACAAGCCCTTAGTAAGCTACATTCCGAATCTCAACCTTTGTTTAAAAAAAAGAAAAAAGGCACAGACGGACTTGGTAAAATCATCAAGTAGCTCCATTCTTCTGCTACTTAATTTGAAGACAACAAAGCTACTAATTTGTAAAAGCTGATTACAGAAAGGAAACAATCAAAAATAGAATGGAAAGCTGGAAAAACAAGCCAATGCACGCTAAAGACTTGAAGGATATAGAGGGAAAAGTGAGCTCTGGGAAATTAGGGGGTTAAGATTTGGGGAACTTGAGATTCCAAACTGATAGACATCTAGCTCATTGATATTGCCATATCGGATTGAAGCACTGATTGAAGACAGGCAGCGGGAGAAGATCATGAAGTATCGGGACTGAGGGGTCTAACAATACTCTGAATCTTTGACAAAGGTAAAATCTTGGCGAATCTCACCGAATCTGTTCTGCCTCATCCATGTTTTTGAATCTTCGGAGATATCTTGAATGAGATTCTAGTAAAAAACGATACAAGCAAAGAAAGTTCCTGCATTTAGTTATGAATCTCTGAAAAAACGTTGAATCTTAAGTAAATCTTTGAATCCCATGGTAAACCTGTGAATCTTCGGAGGATTCAGGGAATTCTGACAAATCTTTGAATCAGTGAACAAATTACCTGAATCTTGATCAAACTATCGAGATTCATGAATCTTTGCCATGATTTTATTGAGTGTCAAACCCCTCGATCGGGACTTAATGCAAGTTGAACGCTTGTGAAAAAAGAATACTGTAGTCAGCCCAATTGTTGTAGACGTTGGGGCAATACCGAAGGGGATATCTAGATAGAAATTTTGAATTTAACTATCCTCACATTGCATAAAACCATCTGCTTATATCCTCAGGAGCTACTTGATAGTTCTTAAGATCCTAAGAACTATGGTCTTTACCAATTTTAGTATTGTGGATGTAATATAAGATTTGTCGCCATATGATTTTTCGCAATTCGACGCGATTCTCTTTCGATGTGGCATTGTTCCTCGGAGGCTCCCGTTGACCGCAGTTCCGGTAGGTTCAAGAGCCATTTACGAAGGCCTTTAAGACACGTGATGTTAAGGCACTCGTATTAATTTCAAATTCACCGAAGAAACTGAATTGGTAAAAATTAAGCTTATTGGCCGAAATTTACAGTTTAAGTATTTACATTTGATTGTAAAAGATTAAAGACAGAGAGAAAGAAATATTCCTTAACAGTTGCATGCATCAAATTGAATTTTATAGCGCAAATAAAGTTCGCTCTGTAA
>JAHWFO010024534.1:74124-189206 GCA_023313115.1 Rhysida immarginata | reverse complement strand
AAAAAAAAAAAAAATAGAATTCAATTTCAATATTTTTTTAAAAATTCACAATTATCATTTAATTCTTAATGTACTCTAGAAAGAAAAAGAAGAAATTGTTAGCATCTTCAAATGGGTGGAAGGCAACAGTAAACGAACTTTCTCACCACAAGAGCAGCAATCAAATGATGTCGCCAAATTGCTATTCGATTGCATATATCGGTGTTCTTCTAATATTAATGACATTTCAAAATGAAACCTATTTCCTTTTGAAATTCAATTTTTAACGAGAAGGAAACAGTTTCTAGAAATCTTATATTTTTAAACAACTTTCATCGTCCTTATCGACGACATTACGCAATCAAGTCACGTGGCTCTTCGCGCCTTTAAAATTCCAAATCCGTTTGCACTTAGATTACAAAGCAAATAAATAAATAAATAAATAAATAAATAAATAAATTTATAACAGCAATAAATTCGCCCTCTCGAGATATTTACTAATGATATCAATTGAAATTTTAGGCATTTTATCATTTTAAAGAATTTGCATATTTCGAAAGAGCCACTGAGTCGATTTCGTTTTTCTTTATCAAAGGTCATAATTTTGTAATAGTATTAACAAAAGTAAAAATAAAAAATAAAAATTGAGATATCGATACGCCTGATAATAAAAGGAAATGACGTATTTGGTTTGTTGTTTTTAATACAAAAACAATTTTAACGTTTCATTTGACTCTTGAAATTTTACTTTAATTTGGAAAAAAAAAATCTTTTTCAAGTGCGTTCAATCTATCCGAACACGAAAACGAGATTAAAGGTTAAAGGTCACCGTCATAAACATTTTTTTTTTCAATTTCCATTTTGCTTATGCTTAGTATTTTGGAGTTGTTTTTTTTATGCATTAAAAAATGTTTTCCGTACAAATTCGATGGTGATGTCATCCCTTTAGCGCAGTCTTGACGTCAAAGTTGATCATTTTGAAAAGATATTTGGAAAAAATATATTTGTTTATAAAAGGAATGTATGAAACGTTTGTTTATTTTTTAATATGTCCATAGACATTGTTCTATATGATATTTTCGTTAATATTTAATTTTTAATTTGCCCATAGAGAGTCTTTAGATTGAAATGAGCCGATTTCATTAATAAAACACAACGTTTAATTATAATCGGTTACCTAAACTGGGATTAAAGTTCCTTTAAAAATTCTGTACCACAACAATTTATCTCGCACTGTAAAGTTTTCTAAATTGTTAATTTAATTAAAGTGGGTTTCAATTTGTCCAATAAATTTCATTTTAGCAAGATATAAAGATTCACATTTAAGAATATTGCACCATTTTCACACTTATCACTTTGCTGACTGCAAATGACAGAATTTCAAAAAGGAAATAAGGTTGATGAATGCTGCTGTTTCCTGCTGAGGCTTTATATGATGCCAAAGCCATTTCCAATGGGCTAGGTACCAGACAAAAAAACTGGGAAACAGAATTTTCGAAGATTTAAATTTTTTTTAAAAATTGCGGAACTCTCAAAAGGGACATTACTAATTACATTATGAGCCGTTTCCGAAATTTTTACATTCACGAATCCTTGAAAAAAGGCCAAATAATCCCATAGATGCCACAAAGCTTTATTATAGATTTTTGATGTGATTTGAATTTTAATTTTTTGTTAATATTCTAATTAAAGGGGAAACTTTTGATAAAACGGAACATACTACACCCTAGTCCCGCTAAGAATGAACTAAAATCGTAATGCGCATGCGTTAGTTTTATCGTTTCAGCGTGTCGCTCCAATTCACTTTAAGAAATAAATCCTTTTTTTCGGATATTTGTTTTGTTAAAAAAAAAATCATGAAATTATTACTTGAATATTATTACATGTCTACTCAAAAGCAGCTTTCGACATTGAATCAAATCATACAGGCATAGCCTACAAGAATAAAGAAGTATTTCTGGATTCTTTAACAGTCGACGAAATGGATTCATCACTACTAGCCTGATATAAGGAACAGTACGTTCAAACAATAGGTTGCAAGCGGGAACCCGCACCAAAGAAAAAGTTAACCATTCCTCCCAACAGGAAGGGTTATGGTGACCATCTTCTGGAGCTCGTGGCATGATCTTCCTAGACTTCTCGGAAAAAGGCAAAAAATTATAATGCGTCTTTGCTGGATCGTTAAAGAATAAAGTAAAAAGGAAAAACGACCACCCCTGGTGGGGGGGGAAAAAAGTTTTTTCCAACAAGACAATGCGCCCATTCTGCAATTATGACCGAAAAATTGTTCGATTTACGCTACGAAGTTCTTTGCATGTCTCTTAGCTGCAGATTTGGCTTCCTTGGAGTACTATCAGTTTCCAAACATAAATTAAGGCTGGCAGGAGAGAGATTTTTCACATAAACGATGAGGCGATTGCCTGAAAAAGAGTTGGACAAATATGTAAGAAAGGGATCAAAAAAAGTCGATCATCGTTGGACAAGTTTTCTAAGTTTATTAATTTATTTTTATATTGAGAATTATTATTTTAATCCGACCGAATTTTCATTTTCATTACTCGTCCGAATTTTAAATGCCGGCCAATACCCGTAAAGCGCAAGAGAAGTAGCAGTTTTGGATTGAATTCCATGGAATTTTTTTTATTAAACCATTTCCTCATTTTTTATTTTAAAAAAAAATACTACATCGTAATAGCTTCACGAGAGTAAAATGTAATAACATCAGGAGTAAGCAATAAATTTGAAGTTATGTAATCACTGAACACAGCGTTTATGCGTTAGCTTCGACTGAAGTCATAATGATATTACCATGTCACTTGTAAATAAATTTTAAAATTAAAGCATCAAAGAAATTTTTTTTTTTTTGAAAATTCTTTTCACAAAAATTTAAAAGAAATTTCTTAGTTAATTATTGTCACAAATACCATATACTGCGAGTTTCAGATTTAAAATCAAAAGCGCACGTCTTCGGTTTTGTTTTTTCCACGTGTTTTATTAATGTTCAAAAGTAAATGTGCTCATTTTTCATTTATTTTAAATTAATATTTTCTCTAACTCTGTTTACTGAGGTGTTTATTTGAACTTAAATCCTTTTATCTTTTACATCGTTGTAAAGGAAGTGTCCCGTTTAACAGTTTTTTCCCCCTCGCTTGCCACGACGGTCGTGACGTCATCGCGCATCATTCAATGGAACGTTTGCCAGTAAACTCGGCCCTGTTGTTCTTTCTTTTTTTTTTAAAGCACTCTCTCCTTGAAAAGAAGGAGGTGGAGAAAAAAAAGAAGAAATTAAAGAATGTTTCTTCTTTTTTTTTCTTGGCATCCGGCGAAGATTTTAAGAAGTTTAATGACGCCGCCGCCTTTCCTTTTGGCTCTCACCCCTTTAACGTATTGAAGTGGTAGCAACAAGGTTAGTTGTAGACGGTTAATATCCATGTATCGCAATGTTCTGTTAGTCCATGCGCATTTTTCAATTTCTAACAGATTATGGCGGCCAACCGACTGAAATCTCCGAACAAATAAGTCTTGTGAATAGTCACAAAATACACCTGACGTCCGTTTGGAATCTATGGGTATTTTAAAACGAGTATTGGTTTTGTAGAAAGATCCAGTGGTCATATCTAGGTACTTTGTATCACACAGCGACCTATCTAATTTTTATTTCCATTCCCAAAAGACAGACAGAATTACTAAATATACAGATCTTTCATAGAAAATGAAAGGCATATGGACAGCCAACGAGTACATGTAATTCTTATCTTTCTGCCATTGTGTTATTCCACACTTGCTGCACATTGAAAATAGACACTTGTACAAAACCCTACACAAATCACAACCTTGCAACTAGTAAAGAAATTTCCATACCCATATCACTGGCATACAAATCTTCACTGCCTTTTACTCTAGCTTCTTGGACTTGGCCTACTTTAGGTCTGTCTTTTACTTTCCCAACAGTAATAACAAGAAATTAATCACCATGAGGAATTTATAGGAAAATAGCGGAAGCCTTAAGTTCATCTATTTTTGCCCCTTTTATCCGCGCTATTTAATCCCCACCTTTAAGGCAAAGGATTAATTTTATCGAACGTAGTATTTAGAAAATGGAAAAGAGTTGTCTTGTTTCATTTTTCATCATTTCCGATCGAATGACTGATCACATTCCATGTGTTCCACTTGAAAACAAAGACCACGTGACCGCTACCTCCATAACTCCGACCCCACTGGGACAATTTGATCCAAATTTCACAGTGTAGATCTTGCTAAAAGGAGTCTGCTTACCAAAATTTCACTTCTTAACATGCATATTAAATATTGTATTGTCAGATGGACCCCTAACTCCCAATTCCGTAACTCCGACCCAAGTGGCCCAATCAAAACCAAAGTTTTAATGGTGAAGTAACACAAGCCCTTAGTAAGCTATATTCCGAATCTCAACCTTTGTTTAAAAAAAAAAAAAAAGGCACAGACGGACTTGGTAAAATCATCAAGTAGCTCCATTCTTCTGCTACTTAATTTGAAAACAACAAAGCTACTAATTTGTAAAAGCTGATTACAGAAAGGAAACAATCAAAAATAGAATGGAAAGCTGGAAAAACAAGCCAATGCACGCTAAAGACTTGAAGGATATAGAGGGAAAAGTGAGCTCTGGGAAATTAGGGGGTTAAGATTTGGGGAACTTGAGATTCCAAACAGATAGACATCTAGCTCATTGATATTGCCATATCGGATTGAAGCACTGATTGAAGACAGGCAGCGGGAGAAGATCATGAAGTATCGGGACTGAGGGGTCTAACAATACTCTGAATCTTTGACAAAGGTAAAATCTTGGCGAATCTCACCGAATCTGTTCTGCCTCATCCATGTTTTTGAATCTTCGGAGATATCTTGAATGAGATTCTCGTAAAAGACGATACAAGCAAAGAAAGTTCCTGCATTTAGTTATGAATCTCTGAAAAAACGTTGAATCTTAAGTAAATCTTTGAATCCCATGGTAAACCTGTGAATCTTCGGAGGATTCAGGGAATTCTGACAAATCTTTGAATCAGTGAACAAATTACCTGAATCTTGATCAAACTATCGAGATTCATGAATCTTTGCCATGATTTTATTGAGTGTCAAACCCCTCGATCGGGACTTAATGCAAGTTGAACGCTTGTGAAAAAAGAATACTGTAGTCAGCCCAATTGTTGTAGACGTTGGGGCAATACCGAAGGGGATATCTAGATAGAAATTTTGAATTTAACTATCCTCACATTGCATAAAACCATCTGCTTATATCCTCAGGAGCTACTTGATAGTTCTTAAGATCCTAAGAACTATGGTCTTTACCAATTTTAGTATTGTGGATGTAATATAAGATTTGTCGCCATATGATTTTTCGCAATTCGACGCGATTCTCTTTCGATGTGGCATTGTTCCTCGGAGGCTCCCGTTGACCGCAGTTCCGGTAGGTTCAAGAGCCATTTACGAAGGCCTTTAAGACACGTGATGTTAAAAAAAAAAGTTAGCACTCGTATTAATTTCAAATTCACCGAAGAAACTGAATTGGTAAAAATTAAGCTTATTGGCCGAAATTTACAGTTTAAGTATTTACATTTGATTGTAAAAGATTAAAGACAGAGAGAAAGAAATATTCCTTAACAGTTGCATGCATCAAATTGAATTTTATAGCGCAAATAAAGTTCGCTCTGTAATATTTAGGAATATTATGTGCATTAATAATAATAATAATAATAATAATAATAATAATAATAATAATAATTAATAATAATAATGTTTCTTAAAATTATATTTTAGTTTTTCTATTTAAAAAAATCCGAAAAATTAACTCGAAGGAAGCTCGTACTTTTTAACCAACAGAACAGTTGAGTAGAATATGGAATTATGGGAAACGAATTTATTTATTAAAATAATGATGATAATAAAATTCGTTGAAGGTTCGCGGCAAATTTCAAGGGGAAAAGCGAAGTTCATTGTGACGCAGAGAAATTCCAAGAAGCCAATTTGCTCCGACGAATTGTGCCGAGGGCAATTACTTCTTCACAGGATTTAAAAATGATCTTGGCCGTGATAAAAGGGGTTTATCAGGAATATATTGTTACACAACAAAATTCGTTTAATTCCATTCTCCCAGAAGGTGCGTTCAAAATTTGCACACACTCAAGACCAAATACTCGTGACGTCATCGTTTTGGCAATTGCTGCCACAGACCTAATTAATGACGATTCTTTGCCATTAATGATATTTATAAGCAAAGAGCCTATTTTATTTAAGTTTCACTGAAATTGCAGATTTCCCCATTGAAAAAAAGAGTGGTAACAATGAATGGGATTTTATTAACATCAGTTTTCGTGTTTGGGGGCCCCCCCCCTCAGTTTAATGAACAGAGAGCATAAGTAGATGTATTTTCATGTTCGAGTCAAATACAGAGTAGCGCTAACTATCAAGTGGAAATGTCTGTACCATCGCATATATGCTAGAATTGCACTTTACGTTAAAGCACCTTTACAAGAGACTTGTGACAAAATGACTGAGTGACGATACGATCTCCCACCCAATGAAAAGCAATGAGATATCCATTCGCCCCGTTCCATTGGGGGAGCAAGGTAACACGAGCTCCGCAGCTGTTGCAGGCCATAAAAGAACCACATGGTGAAAACATGTAATCATACATACTGAGTAATAATAAAAGAAATTTCTTAATCATTTTTTTTTTTTTTTTTGCAGTACGGGGTTATTCACAGACATTCATCCAATTTCTAATGCCTGTTTTTGAAATCTTAGAATGATTAGTGATATTTCGACCAAAAGACTTAAGTGATCTATGTGACTTCCCCTATGTACACCAGCAATCTCAAAAAACCTCAGCCGAATTCCTCCCATCCAGTTATATCCGTCGTCAACGACTCTAGAACAGCAATCTTCGAAATTTAGAGTTTCCCTGTCTTCCAAGTTAATACAAGGTGGATGGGTAGAGAGTTACCATCATATGAAATTGGACCAATCATTTTGAATTTAGGTTAAGAATTTTTATATTCGAGTCAAATAGTTGAATAAACGGAATGGATATAGGA
The DNA here is from genome assembly GCA_023313115.1 of Rhysida immarginata. NCBI lineage: Eukaryota > Metazoa > Arthropoda > Chilopoda > Scolopendromorpha > Scolopendridae > Rhysida > Rhysida immarginata. Next base: position 182,157 of record JAHWFO010024534.1, on the reverse strand, counting down.
AATAAACGTGTTGTACTTTATCTATTGGCAGCAATTATCAATTAAAGCCGTGTTTCAAAATTGAGAAGCAACCATAGGCATAAGCGAATTAGGATTTGGAAAGATTCCCAATATATAATCACCTGTTACGGAAAACGGAACGATAGTCGAGAGTTCGCAAGATGACATCAAGAGATCTATCCCCATATGCAGCTGACATTATAAAACCTATGCTGACGTTTACTAGGGATGTGTATGTCCGCATATACATCCCGTGTCCATTTAATTATGATTATCTATTCCGTACATCGTTACGCATCCATTAGTTCGTTTTATCATAGACTTCGAGGTGTCTTCAGGATGTTTGGGAAATATCATGTCACATAACGATGAGAATCACTCTCCAGTTGTCCTCGTTGTTTTATTCAGTGTGGTAGATCTTCACCTGGTAAAGCTTGGATTTGATAAATCCCTAAACAAGTATGTCCTTAGGGAATCAGGTGAGATGTCCAAGTGAGTCTTAGCGAGCACGATCAAGAAATGTGCTGGAAAAAGCGTGAACAAGTAGTCACGGATATTTGTGGAAGTATGAGGTGCCCCATCCTGTTGGAACACAGCTGTGTCCATAATTTCACCAGGTATTAATTGGGTCTTCAAAACTTGTCCTACATATCGAGATGCGTTTCTAGTAATAATATGTTTATTCTACAAATATGAAGAGACAGGGCTCTTATACTCGTTGTATTGCTACCATTCTTTTACATTAGCTGCAAAGAAATTGTAGTTTCTTACTACAGTGAAACCTCCCATAGCGGCTACCTCCTGATAGAGGACAGCTCTAATTAAGGGACAGTTTAATAAGTCCCGGTCCCTTTGATAGGAACTCTTGTTTTCCCTCTAAATAAAGGACATCTCTATTTAGCGGACAAAATTCATGACCCCATTGGTATCCGCTATTTGGAGGTTTCACTGTATATCACAAGAATTTATAGCGACTGTAAACTGAAAATGGTTATCTGGCCTTGATAGGCAGAAAGCGACAATTGATATTCAGTGGCCGAAAATTGGTACCACTGTAGCCTAAAATTGTTTCCTCCTAGAAGAATTTAGGCAGTGTAATCGAAGTTGAACGCTAGTGTAGTCGATTTAAAGTGGTATCCAAACGGAAATTGTTACCCACAAGGCGGAAATGGGTTGTAGCCTGTGATGGCAAATTGATACCCGACATTGATTTCCTATGACCGCAGTCCTAATCTACAGAATAGTGGTTTCTTTTCTTCATTCTAATATTCAGTTTTTGTCAAATATTACTTTTATAAATACCGGGAACTGTTCAATAAAACACGAAATATTGGTTAATTATCCAAATTTATTTTGTCGCCTCCATTTTATGCGATACACTGATGCCAACGAATAATTTAGTCGTTTTAACATTTCTTATAGGACTTTCCGGTATGGTCTTCAGTTTTGCGAATTTTGTTTTATGATCAAACAGTCTTCCACAAAATGGTCATTTGAGTTGGGGGGGAGGGCAGGAAAAAAGTCACACGCGGTCATTTCTGACGAATACGCTGCTTGTTGAGTTTTTGATCAAAAATTTAGTAGAAGGGTCGACGTGTGGGAGGGCGCATTATCGTGGTGCAAAATCCAAGAATTGTTCTTCCACAAATCTTTTCCAACGCTTCAGCACAAAAAATTTCGTCCGCAACACAGAAAATTGGGACCGACTCTTGTTCGATATTTATATTCATTTCAAAAATCGCAGAGCTGCTCTTGGTCGACTAACAAAACCAACAACTGTAAACAAACTGGTTAACAGATCGCGCTAAACTCTACACTGCTCTACATGACAATTAAGGTACATTGGTATCGTCTTACAGCAATTTTCATACCTTATAGCGTTCTTTTTAAATGAAAAATTCACACTAGTTATGGCAAAGTGGCAAATTACGAACATTTTACCCAAATGCCATATAGATATATCGTATGATAATAAACAATTCTTATGTCAAAGACTACGTTTTACAGACTTTTTAGCTTTTCACGTGTATTCAATCGATTTAGTAAATTGTTGTATAAAATGGAATTGATGCGCCGTTGTAACCTGTTAAATTTAATATTTTAGAATTCATATTTCTAAATACATTTCTAACTAAATTTCAACTGCTTAGGCTTAATTGTAATTATTTTTTAAACCAATAACTAAATATGCGAGTTTGTGAAAGAGGGGAGAAGATGAAACATGACAGCGTGTTATGAGGTTTAAATTTGAAGAGAGAGAGGGGGATAAGAAGAATGGCTGGTGGGGGAACAGGAAACGGTGTATATAGTTGTTGTTGTAGAAAGAAGGGGGATACTCTATCCCCCTTTTCTCCCCTATCCTTATTCCCCCTCCTCTTTCCATCCACGCTCAGATAGACACCGATGATAATGGCCTCCTCACTCGATTGATCTGTGACCAGAGACAGATGTAGAGAGTCAGCTCGACACTGTTGGTTCTCTCTCTCTCTCTCTCTCTCTCTCTCTCTCTCTCTCTCTCTCTCTCGTGTGGAATGCTTAATATGAGCAAGCTCAGTCTCTCGCTTTTCTAATGTGATATCCGATGCGAGGTTTCTAAAACCGGTTGAGTTAAACTTTTTTTATTTTTTATTTTTTTTATTCTCGCGTTTTTAATAATTCTTTGTTTAATGTTGGTATCTAACTGGACAGTTTAGTAGTAGATTACGAGATATTGTCTTATTAAGCTACTTTTCGATGTATATTTAATTCGCATTATTTGAAATCGACGCTGACTATAAGGAAGGGTCACGATATGTTTTTACTGGAATCTGATCGATATAATTTAATATGTTGAGTAAATTGTAGAAAAGGTAAATTTTATTCTTCAACTTAAGAGTGGAATGAAAATTAATAAAATTTACATAAGACATGAAAATTTAATCATTACTGTGTATAAAATATATGTAAAATAGTTTTAATTTTAACAAAAAAATGGGTACTTAATTTTCATAATTTCTATTAGAATTGAATTAAATTTTAAATGTCAATGAATATACTTATTTAAAATGATTATCAAAAATATATACATTCTGTATATAATTATTAACACCCATTAAAATTATTTTTCAGCATTAAAATGTTGATATATATCCACATTATCCCATATTTAGTTATTGTTATTTTTTTAAATTCAATTCCATCATAAATATTTAATTTCCTCATTAATATTTGAGGCGTTCAGAGCTAAAGTGAACCAAGTCCATAAAAAATAACAAATCAGAGTTGAACTGAGGTAAAATTCTAATGACCATACAAATATTTAAGTTAGTAGTATACTAATATATTGTGGCAACAAAACATTTAAAAAAATATTATTTGAATTAAATAACACAATTTTAAATGCCAGTGTCTAGAATTAGGGTCCATGGACTTGGTCCACTTCAGTTTTGAACCCTTCATTTGTAGACTCTTATCCAATCAAAATTCTTCAAATTTAAAACTTAAATCTGATTGGCTTTTATTTTATTTTATAATTTGAACCCGATTTTTTTGTCCAAAATATTATCAATCATTGTTCTGAAACGCGTCAGCGATAATAAATATCACGCATTGTTTAATTAGAATTATTTTATCCCTTTAAAAGTAATAATATATCTATTTATAATAAAAATTTAAAATAAAAATTTTTTGGTTGTAATAAAACAATCTTAAATATACCTAGATATTTAATATTATACAGAAATAGTCCAGCTCAAAAATATTTCAGAAATAGTACAGGCAGAGCCCAAACGGGGAATTTGTATAGGATCGAGTAAAAGATCCAGTCCAATATATTTAATTAAGCAGAAATTAAATCTTAGACAATAGTAAATGAAATGATAAAAGTTAAAACGGATACTTTAATTAAAGATATTAAAAATATCAATACAGGTGTCCCTCGTTATATGCGATTAAGTGGTTCTGTGAAATAATCGCGTAAAGCGAGCTCATGAGTTCGTAGCTCTCTAACTTCTCCAGCGATATATCCTTCTCAGTTTATTAATCGTGGAGGTATTTTAATCACAATTACCTCTTTCCCATAATGTTTGCTTTGGAAAAGAATCCATAATTGACTTTACAATAGTTCTGCACCTTCTGTTGCAATTATTATATACTGTGCATTAATTTTTTAAAATCGCGCTATAACGAAAACACGTAAAATAGGTCGCATATAACGAAGGATAAATCTGTCTAAATTTTTATTATTATTAAAAATTAAAATACTGTGTGTAAAACAAAAAAATTATTTTACTTCCATCTCTTTTTATGTGCATTTCGCTCACCCTTAAAGCATCATCATAGAATATATGGTATTCTACTGATGCTTACAGGGCGAGCTAAAAGTACAGACAGGATGAAAGTAAAATGAATTTTTGTGGACAACAGATTACACCTATTAGTTTATTTATCCACAGTATATTGCATGCCTTTATTATTCAAAATATTTACTAGTTTCGTTGCCGGATCAATCAAGCCGGCGTCTGTGCGGTAAAATTTATTAAGTAGCCTCAGGCAATATTTGCTCAATCCAATTCGTTCCAATAAATCTATTTGGCCTCTAAATAGTTGGCTAAGAAACTTTATAAATTTATTTTTAATTATAAAGGCGGTAGATAATAAATTTTATCTGCCAACTTATAATTGATGTTAAGAGTACATGTATATAGAAATTAATAGAAATTTGTTTATCCAATCTACTGAATTTTTGGTTTCCAAATTACTATATAAAAAAACAGCTTAGATAAGACTTGCATCTGATAAAAAGAATTCTAGAAAATTAGCAGGTCTTTTTATGATCCAAATACGTTTGGAGATATTCACTGCAACTTCTAATATACAGGGTGTTTATTGAACATAAGCAGAAATTCAAGGCGTGATTCTTTGGGTTATTTTAAGAATCTTTGGCCTTTGATGATTTTCGAAATGCCGCTTTGTTTCGAAGATACAAGGCGATAAAGGTTTTTCTACCAGGAAGAAATTTTTGGAACACTCGCTACCAGTTCTTCTAGTTTTATGCATAATGGTGCACCGCTTTGAAATGTGGTTTATGCATGATAATGCACCAGCGCGTTGTAGTGTAGTTGCTCATGTGGTTTTAAATGCAGCATATCAAGACCGCTGGATTGGGCGAGATGAATCTCACTTATGGCCTGCTCGATCCCCGGACTTAAATCCCTTGATATTTTTCTATGGGGCCATCTGAAGTCGTTAGTTTTCAACTACTCCAGTGGAAAATCTAGATGATTTGTGAAATCGGATGGTTGATGGGTGTAATGCAATAAGATTTGAAAGAGCTTGACAGTCAGTGAGGAGAAGATTGGATTCATGCATTCTAGCTGGTGGTAGTCATTTTCAACAGTTACTGTAAATCAAGAAGTTTTACATATAATATTAGGTAATAAAAGATTGTTTTTGTCGAAATACCTTTATCGCCCCGTATCTTCGAAACAAAGCGGCATTCCGAAGACTATCAAAAGATTCTTAAAGTAACCCAAAGAATCACCTTTTGGATTTTTGGCGTATATTCAGGAAACACCTTGTATATTGATTAAATGTGTGGATGCATGTAAGGCCGTTTTATTACAATAAAAAAAAGGTTTTATTTTAAATTGAGAAATTGGATAACTGTCAGTGTGCGGGGAGCGGGGGGAGAAAAAAATGTCATGAGAGAAGATGCAAACAAGTGCCTAGGTACAAAGCACAAAATAAAAGTTTAAAATGCCAAATTTTTAAATTCGCAGTTTTTACGCAGTATTTTACGCAGTTTTTTAAATTTGTTTTTTCTCTATGGCAAAGTGTCTTACAACCAATTACGCAACGCGAATGCTTATGATGAAATTATAGCTAGAATCATTAAGCATATTACTCTGCATTAATTATATTTGTCCATTTTGTAACAGAAACAGATCATAAATTTAGTACAATTGATGAAATTTTAGAAACTGGGAAATAATTTATATTTAATGCTAGAAATCAAAATACAACCAATTAAAATATATGCCGAGCCACGATTGGCTCTATTTTTGCACTATGGAAAATCGTTTTTATTACTAAGTGAGGAAATGAACATGACAAGAAACGACCTGCCACCGTAGTAAAAAGCGCGACGGTGACAAACTTCGCCAAAGGGTCAACGCAGGAGACAAAAACACACATGGGATAAGGGAGAAGTTAAGAACCCGTTTGCCTTCTCCCTTTCTTTAAAACAGAAAGTTGTCAGAAGAGCGACCCCCCCCCCTTAATAATCGTGTCGATATTATTTTGAAGTAAATTTCATCTTTTTTAAAGCATACAGTTAAGAAGTCGTAAATTTTATAATCGGCATAAGCGAGTCGTCGCCACTTAAGGCGGCGTTGTAACGGGGTCCCCCCACAGGACTCCCGTTACAACGGGGTCTCTGTAATTCGACTCCGCTATGGCTGTGCCATTTAACGCCCCGACGAGGAACGGCACTGCCGCCAACAATCCCCGTTCCCTCTTCCATTGTGTCCAATTAATTAAGATAAATGTATACGAGCATGTATCGAAGCTTATACCGTTTTCTTGATTTAATAAATGTTAATCAACAATAAAAAATTATTTTTAAATACTTTTTATAGCAATAGAGTGAAAAAGAAGCAAATAAGGTATTTCTGCATTATTATTATTATTATTATTATTATTATTATTATTATTATTATTATTATATGGCATTATTGAGACAAAGAACATTTCTAATCCATAATACCTCATCCAGTTCAACAACTCGGATGAGGCTGGTGACGTCACCAGAAAACGATTATCGCCCCGAGGGATGTAGTAGAATGGAGGAGAATGTAATTAAATTTGCTAAGTAATTAAAAACTATTTTGGAGGAGCTGAAAGAAGGAGGAAAATTTCCATGAAACAAATGAATAAAGGCGCTGAAATGAGAGGAAATGGCAGAAATAGCTTCATAAAGATAAATAAAAGATTAGAATATATACTGTATGTTAAAACTGAAGAAATGTTAATCGACAATGGCCGCCATTTTCATAGGGTAGTTCTACAAATTACGACTATAAATTACACCGTTTTCATTCGTTTTCTGTGTCTGTCGAAATACGCGTGCAGGAACTTAAAAAAGAGCAAACTTCTTCGATCGCAAAGGCAAACTTCCTAAATTTCTGAACATTTGTCAGTTGAATAGAGAGCATGCGCAAGTCTATTTGAAGTAATGAGCGGAGTAGCGCAAATTGCCAATGTAAAACTTTGTTTACCTAAAAGCGATCGCTTTATTATAATCACGCAACTTTACATTAAGCATGTAATAAAGTGAATATGTCGAGTCGACAGAATGACGAAATGATCTGACACCCAATTTTTTTCCTATCAAAGAGGAATTCTTTCTTTTTTATTAATTTTCATACGACAGGCTTTAGAGCTTTATCTCATTTGGCGTTATTTAAATTTTATTGGTGAGAGGCAGCCTTTCTAAGAGAATGGCGTCAAATGTTGCTGCAAAGCACCTGAAAAATCGATTTCGCCATGAAAATTGAAATTGATTTCCTGCAAATCAAAGTTTAGTCGAAATGATGAGCCCATTTTAAATTATTAAATGTTAAAGTTGAACCTTCCGAGTTCGAACGCGTCAGAAGGTGAATTATTAATAAAGAATTTGATGGATGAGTTGTTATTAGGTATTAGAATACATTTAAGAGTAGACTGAATATTCTAAGCTCACACGGAATTAAATACCACTTAGGTGGGGGGGGGGGTTATGGTCTTTTGTATTTAATACACTATTGACCGAGTTAAATACTTTCGAATGTTAAACCTTTAAAATGATGGCCAAGTTAAAAGAAATATTATTTCGACAATAAGGTTTCTTTCCTGACAATTCCCGATTTCAATCTGATATTGATTTTGAATTCTCCGCACGACCCTTTCTCTTTCTCCTTCATGAATGAGTGGGCGCTCGCTTGGATCGGTAACGAGAATTTGGAATAGCTTGTCATCTTTTTTCTTCTTTTGAGCCTGAAACGTGGAATTGATTCCTTTCTTCAAAATACACATCAGGAATCATCCTCGATGTATCTTTTATAACTTAATATTTAACAATGTCTTGTGATTTCTTTTTAAATATATTTTTCTTTTCATCTTCGAAATCCAGATGCGAGTTTATTGCACTGAAGCGTTCTTGCGCCATCTGAAATGATAAAAACGTTTGAAAATGCGCATTCGAATGCCAACCTTTTTTTTTTTGTTCTTCTTATAAGTTTAGTATTCTTCTTCTGAGAAATCCTTGACCTCCTTCCCTGAATTTTGTTTGAAACGTTTTTATTTTTATTTATTGGAAGGAAATTACTTAACGACTGTAAAATGTAATAAATCGCAGATGGTAATGCACGCAGACGAGATTTGGAAGACGATGAATGGCAGAGCGCCAACATTTGCTCGAAGCATATTCATTCATTTACAAGAAGAATTCTTTTTATATTTATCAATTTCATTAAAAAATAAATTTTGAAGTAAATGAACAAGAATTAAATTTATAGAATTTTTTTTCTTCCCCTAAAAAACTTTCTTGATGGATATGCATTGCCAGGAAATGACAGTTTGGAATTTTTTGGGCTGTATCTCCCCAATCGATTTGTCGTCAAGAGGAAATCGATAATCAATAATGATATTTTCTGGAGATTTTTTTTCCTTATATATTCTTGACCCCCCTCCCCCCGCAAATCGATATTACGAGAATTTTACATGACGCGCTCCAGACTACGACTTCGATTGGATTTGTACCAATCGCTTGTTTATCGTGTTGATAAATAAACGTTTGTACGTCACTGAAAACTTGATTTATATAATTTTTTAAATATTTAAATTAATTATATCGCACACTAAATACCAAGAGATGCTTTTTGAATCCTACGCTTCGAAAATGCTGTGTTTAAAATGTTTGAATCCTACGCTTTTGCTGACGTAATAACGACAACCCGGCAGCTTCGAAAATGCCTGGTCGGCTGGCAACTTACTCCTCCAGGGAGTTCAGTAAGATAATGCCAACCCACAACAATAAGGCTTTCCATTATTTATTCGCTAGAGTTGGCACCGTGTGATTTCCACCTTTTTGGACTGCTAAAATAATGTTTGGGCGGTCATCGATTCAAGACAGATGACGACGCGAAGATAGCGATACAAGTGGTTACGAGGACAAGACAATCGTTTATTCTCCTGGAATCCAGGCACTTCCAGTCAGAAGATGGAAGTGCATTGAGAAGAGAAGAGTGAACATTACAGGATATCTGAAAAGTTCCACACAATAGGGGAAATCACAGTATCTGTTCAATATGTCCTCCGTCAAATGGAATTTCAGGTTTAATACCCTGGGGCCATAATGATTGTCAATGACATGACATTCGTCCTCACTCCTGGTGCGTAGGTGAGCCGCATTACGAATCTTCACTTAGTGTATCCGTGACTTCAGAAGAAAAGCCCATTGGATTCAAATCTGGCCACCCTGAAGCCTATTCAACAAGTCCTCTGCAACCAATCTGGTGTTCAGGAAAGATTTCATCCAGCAGTTGTCGTACGAAACAGAAATATTAGAATTTCGCCTATGGTGCGGGACTTTTCGGGTCACTGTGGATTGAGAAATGCTTACGTAAAAATTCCAAATCAAACTCTAACATTAACGAAAACCTTGTATAGCACAAGGATCGCCATGCTTTTCGGTATAGATTTCTTCAACCATGTCTCCTCAAACTATTCCTGTAAACACTTTGCTTTGTGACAAGGAGCATTCTTTTGTTGATATAAAGAATGGCCCAATCCCAAATTCTTGCAACAGTGTTGGCAGTACAGTAGTGTTAAGGTCTAGTGAAACAGATTAGCCAAATCCAAACCATAAAAAGGAGCTTCATACCATGACATTGCCTCCTCCGAATTTCAGAGTAGACACCACACATAATATTGACCATCTAATTCGCAGTGTGTGGTCGCTACGCATTGTTCCATGGTCCGTTTTCGATAACTATTTACACTATTCTGAACATCGCTTCGCACTCGTTTACACATGTGGGGCTTCTGAGCAGCAGCACGGCCATGGAAACCTAGGTAGGGTCTTCAATTCCCAGTGAAAAGTGTAATGTATAGGCGATACATAAAGAGGCATTTCGGAACTCTGTAGCAATTGTTCCGATTGCGTCGTTTCACATGTTCTATCACAAAACGATCCCTGTCGATTTCTTTTGCTTGCCACTGACGTTGCTCCTTGCGAATTCCACTGGGCAATGATGTCATTTACAACTGAACGGAATATTTTCAGAATGAGAGAACCTCGCGTATAGACTTGTTGCATAAGTGATATCCTCTGTTGAGCATTGAATTGCACTAATATGAATCGCAAATGAGGCCACCAAGGCTTTTTTCTGTTTATATTATAGACATGTAAATTAAGGATTGCTTTGGGTATCTTTAATAGAAGGTGCGTCATAAGAACCATTAATTATTTAAAAATAATATTTTAAAATTTAAAGTTAAAGCTTTGAATAAGGGCAAAGCCAATCGAGTCGAAGAAGAATTAAATATAAATAATTAAAAATTTTATTTATTTACATTCTATTTTTAATTTACATACAAACAACCATTACGAAAATAAAATTGACAATAGAGCATAGATATTTTGGATAACGCTACGATTCTTTCATTTGTGTAGAAATAAATAATTTTCAAATGAGGTCATTTTGTGTAAGGGCCCATGACGAAAGCTGTTGGCACTGGGGTTACAAAAGCGATTTGACCTGTAGATAAGATAAGACGAGAAATTCGATAACGGTTGAACTGAAGCTGCTAAAGGATAGTGTAAAGCTTTTAACCATGTTAACCATAAAATTCTATACAAACAATGGAAATTAAAAGATTTTTGTTTTCTTATTAACGTGAATATAAACCGATTCCCAATTAAAAATCAAATCTTTTACGAGCACCCATGGATAACGTGACCTTCTTTGTCCCCGATCGTGAGCGATGACGTCACTTCCATGAAAGAAAATAAAAATATTTTTCTCATTGCTCTGTGAAATGTCATTTTATGTCGAGCTATATATATAAATAGAAGGTGAATTGCCGGTCTTTAATTATTCAAGGGAGTGAATAGAAGCCAAACATGTTGCGCTAACAAATACAGAGATGTAAAAGAAAAATAAACAAAATTAAAAATATTTATGTATCTTATCTTATTGATTAAACTTCTTTTTTTAAAACTAGATCAAATCGAGCGGAGAGGCCTTTCATTTTTAAAATCAGATAAGCCACATTTGAGATTTTTCAAAATTGTTATTTATAAAACGATCCAAATGGCTTTTTACGAAACATGCGCGCCAAGGTATATTAAAAAAAAAAGAAAAGAAAAGAAAAAAACGTCGCTCACTCCTGTTATTGTCGCTTTGATTTGTCACGAGGCATAAAAATGTCACTGAAAAAGCGATGCCTCCTGTCATTTCCCGAAAGAGAGACTACGGTTTGCATATTGGATTTCGAAAGAGACGTCGATCTAGTTCTTTTGTGTGAAAATAAACACGGCAATAAACAAATCTAATACAAGAGTGTATTAAAATAATAAAACCGTTGAAAAGCAGTCCCAATTCATCAGTTAAATAGATGAATTCATATAATCTAACAACAACAACATTATTATTGAGTACTGAACCGATTATCGATAGACCTAGTTCATCAAGTGAGCGTCAGAGTCCTCTGTTGCTGCCATCGACATTTATTATTAAGTAGCACTCGGAAATGAGTTGGAATCAGTTTTAATGTAGGTTTAGCCAGTTTTCAACATGGTAAATAACGGATTAAAATGAATTAGAAACACCTCTTTAATACTTTATTGCGTCTCCTTTGGTCCTAATTACAGCATCGATAAGGTGTTGGAAGTGCTTTTAAGACTGAAGCCAATGGAAGACTTTTCCTTAGTTCTTAGAAGATTTGTTAGAAAAGGATCTCGCTATCGGACATGTCATTCTAACATGTCCCAAACATTCTCTAAGGCTCTGGGGCGTCCAGAATAAATGACGGAAGTTGATTTTTCAGCGGTTGATTCCCTGGCTATCGCACCTTTCGAGAATCCAGTAAGCTGCTTCGTTGGCTCCAGCTAGACGATCACCAATAATGAGCCCCTTTTTGAAGGCAGTTAGGTTCTTCGTTTTCCCCATTCTCATTAAGTTCTATGATTTAGACTCATCCAACTCCCACTTAAATAGGTTATAATTATACGCTTTAAAGTCTTGACCTTGCACTGTTTTGCATTATAAAGTCTTGACCTTGCACTGTTTTGCATTATAAAGTCTTGACTTTGCACGGCTTTGCATAGTAAAAGTAAAGTAAAGTAAAAATTATTAAGTGCAAACAGAAGCACAATCCAATATCCATAAAATCATACAGTCGATTACATTATATAACTCCATCAGCTCACCACTGCTTATATTGATCTAACCGACTTTTAAAAACATCGACACTAGGGGACTCAATCACCTCGGAAGGAAGACTATTCCAAATATTTACTATTCTAAAACAATAAGAATACTTTTCAAAATCGTTATGCGGTCTTTCTTTATAAATTGAAAACCTATGATCCCCTGGTCTAGGTTTATCCTTTAATTTAAAAAAAATATCATAATCCAGATCAACTTTATGTGTAAATAGTCTGTATGTAAAAATCAAATCCGCCCTAATACGGCGGTCCCTTTGCTTTAAAAGCCTCAATTCATGTAGACGGGTTTCATAATCCCGATAATTATAATCCACCCTGTTGTCTGAATATAACATTCTAGTAGCTCTTCTGCAAATGGCTTCAATTGTTAGTTTATCTTTCTCAAGATACGGGCACCAAGCGCTCGCACTATATTCCAAATGTGGCCTTATATAAATTTTATACAAGTCACGAAGCGTATTTCCACTTCTTATAATAAAGGATTTCTTAATACGACCCAAAGCTTGGTTGGCCTGAGAAGCTGCACTCCTACACTGCAGACAAACCTTACGGTCTGCAGATTGTATGACCCCTAAATCCCTAAAAAGGGTAACCTCCTCCAGTTGTTGATTAGACACTGTAAAACGGGTTTCGTCAACAGACCCAATCTTCATTATTTTACATTTATCAATGTTGAACTTTAAACCCAAATTCTGAAGGTTACCAACCAATCTATCAAGATCGTTCTGAATGCTCACAGGATCCACCCCAAATAACTTAAGGTCGTCCGCGAATAAAAGAACTTCGTTGTGTATACCATCAATGGCAATAGCCATCACCAGCGCAAACAAAATTGGGGCCAATGGTGAACCTTGAGGCACCCCGCTTTTCACAAAGCCCATATGAGAGTCGACGTGATCGACGCAAGTAACTTGTCTCCTATCCTTTCATAAGTTTCTAATTCGGTTGTTTTCAATGATAGTGAGATGTCGAAGAGCTTGCCATAGACGACAATGCTAGTAAGATGTATCTTATGCGAAAACCATGTAGATACCACTTAAAAATTCAAACTAATTGTACGGACATACAGGATGGCCCAAAAGTCCCGGGTTACAGCCTTTATATTTCCAAAAACCGACAGGAAATTTGGAAATGTTAATAAGAACCTAGATTTAGGGCGCATGATAAACTTGGCCGCCATCTTGAAATCACCATATTGAATGGAGGTCAATTTTCAACAAACTTAAAAATATCATAAAATTTCATAAGAATGGAGCTACTTACTGGTTTTACAATGTCTATCCCCTTCATGTTCTGTATGTGTTTTAACATAGAAGGTTGAAATTCGGAATGAGCTTGCCATGGGTATGTCCGACTTCACTATTTAGTTTAGTTTTGGTCGGCCCAGTGGGGTCGAAGTTACGGGGATGGGAGTTAGAGGGACCACCAATTCTATGTATGTATGTATGTATGTATGTAAAGGAGAAAATTCGGTATGAAGAGTCCTCTAGGCAAGACCTGCAATACATTGAAGTTTGGAACAAATTGTCCCAACGGGGTGGGGTTGTGCGAGTAGCAGTGACGTTGTCTTTAGAACTGCTGTTAACTTATATGTCATGTGATAAGTCTTTTGTTCAGAAATGAGAAATGAAAGAAAATAAGCTCTTTTACATTTTCTAACTATTACATTCGAGAACTTCATTTAAAATGTGCGTATAAAAGAGGTAAGAAATAGATGAACTCAGCGCTTTCGCTGCTTTCCTCTCTTCGGGAGGATTAATTTCTTGTTGAAATCCGAGTCCGTAAATATTTCCGCAAAAAATATTTCTGGATTTCTGAAATTCTGAGTTTGGGTTCTTAAAGATTATCAAAAGTAGAATAGGAAATGTTTCAAAGACAGATTCTCTATTTTTTTAAGGACCCCCTTCCAAAAAAAAAAAAAAATGGGATCAGTCCGTACTTTTGGTATAATCCTTAAAATTAACGCGGTATATTTTTGAAGTATTAAATCCACTATACAACAAATACATTTGTAATGAAGCAGTCCTCAGGTACAAACTTAGAACCAACGAAAGAGATATTAAGCTCTTTAAGATTTTTAGAATCCGAGAACGAGCACCATAAAACTTTGAATCTCAAATAAATAAATAAATAATTGAAAGAAATAAAACTTTAACTTATAAGTTTCTAAGAAAATAAATTTTAATGATATCATTTCTATCCTCCAAATGAATTTCTTCCTTTCTCTTTACTCTTTCGCAAAACAGGATGAAGTTCTTGCCATGTCGGAAAAGGCGGTCGTCCGTCTCGAAGATCTCATCGAGTGGATTACACCGGATGTGCGGTGGACACGGGGTCTCGAGGGCATCTGGGAACCCCCTCCGTCACCCACGTGCAAGAACGGAGATGCGCAGCCGCTGGAGAACGGTCTCACCACCACCAACGGCAACAATAAGAACAACATCCACCACCACCTCCATCATAACAACAACAGCAGTGTTAACATAGACATGGACAATATTAACAATAACGTGAACGTCTCTAGCAAGAGCTCGAACATGTACGTCCACGGCAACACGGTGAAGTACATTCATCCGCCGTGCAACGGACAACTGGCCAACGGCAGCGAGTCCCGTCACGTCTTGGATGAAAGTAAGTGACCCACTTTAAATAATTTTGTACCTTTATATGTTTTTATGAAAACTTCGTTTCATGCTTCATGTGGGGTTAACTATCCGATCCACAAAGCTTTTATTCTACACAGTTATATCGAGTCTTGCTTGAGTAAGTTTCCTCAAATGACCGCTAGTCGACATTATTCCTAGTGATATCGATTCCACCAAATGTCAGAATTGTTGCCATAGTAGCTGCAGCCACTGATTGTTGAACCATTGGTCAGTAGTTCTGAGTGGAATTTCAGATTCTAAAGGTCTACGGGGATTTTACGGGCCATTCGATGGTCTGCATATTCTTTAAATCTGGATGCATTATCTTGTTGAAACAAAGCTATGTTTTCGCTCCAGGCTAGTGCCATTTACCCATGACTCTTGGAGCCTAAGGCATATAGTGTTCGTTCAATGATATTGCTTAAGGCTTTGACATAGATGCTGAATGGGATCTGTGGTATTGTTATCTTCTACATGGTCTATACGAGTCTATATATACTCACGATATATAAAGATGTCTAATTTTTTTTTAATATAATCCCTTGTGGATACCGAATACACCTAGCAGCCTTAATCGACAACATATTGCTATTGGGTCTGTTTCGCTATGAGCATTAGCCGTCAAGCCATATCTGCTGAACTGACCATGTGCACAAGCTGCTCAGCCTGAATTGCTATCCTCTACGAGTCCTATATACGATATTTTCTTCGTAGTGAGCTCCAACAGACTACTTCCGTCGTTGCAGTAAGAGAACGTATGCCATGGATTGCAGAGCAATTGCGTTCCACGAGTTCCAACCGTGGAAGAAACGTTGGTAACAGTGTATGGTGTCAGTACACTTTGTCTTCACAGCAAAAGTTCATTATTTTTAACGTCAATATATTCTATTCTTGATATGGTGTTCTGATGGATTCTATGGCTTTTACCAATTGGGCCATCGAATGAACAAACTAGTAAAGATTGCCACTTTTCCCGTGGTCGTCGGTTGCGAATAACTTGTAAAAACCTTAGCTGTCCCCTTATTTATTGGATGATTTTGGTCTGGATATAGCACAATTTCTGCTAAATAGTAAAAACAAAAATGGCAGCAGAGGACTCTAGCGGTTACTTGAAAAACTAATTCAGGTGATACCGTAAGGTGTTAAGCTGGACATGTAGACCCAAATAACTGATTTAAATAGGTTATGATTTGGGTTTTAGGTTATCTAAGTAAATTATTTAATTATTCGATGTTTGAAATTGTCTATATTCATATCAAATGCACAGTAAGACGAGGTTGGGTCATGTTTAAGTATAACTATAACCTGAACTCTTAAAATGCAGTCTTTGACAAAAAAATTCGATGTATCCCGAAAAAATGAATCGATCGTGTAACGAAAGTTCACATGCAAATACTTTTTGCTTAGATTGTCGAAAAGTTCGCAGACTTCTCTGGACAGGGTTCGGATAGTGCAGGACTACTATTATTGGTCAACCAATTGGAGATCTTTGACAAGATGTTCCTGGAAATACCATCCAGCAAATTCATGAATTCATGCCTGTCGGATGACAGCTTGTATCCAGGCCAGAGAGGGACTAATACCATACTGACTTATGTAACGCTTTCTCTCCAGTAACCGGTAATTTATCCAGTTGCTCTTAAAAGTCTGAGCATTTCTTCTGGATATGTACATTCCACGTACCACTTTCTTGTCAACTGCATACTTCCTTCTTGGTACGTCGACTTTCTTTGTCAAAGAGCCTTCCTTCTTGAAAGGTCTATTTGGTCTGTTTCTAAAGAAGCTGCAACAGGCATTATTCTATGGACACCTCTAAAGAGGATAATTAGGTTTGAGTTAATATATTAATTTGTAGAGATTCTGATATTCACAAGTAAATTTGGTTTACAGAACTACTATATTAGTTAAAGATAACAAAAAAAAATCTAAAATCTTATGAAATTGTACAGTTTTTTTGTATTGCAGTAATAATATTTAGGAAAAAATGGATTTTTTCAAACCCCACACTCGATATGTTTTTAAAATTTCTTGTAGTGAAAGTCACGACATTAGAGTTGAAATACTAACGTTTTAACCGTATAAATAAATGAGTGTATAAAGAAGCATTTATATTTTTTGCGTATATTTTAACTTTTCAATTTCAAATTTGAATTTCTTTTGTATATTTAGCATCTACTCCTCAAACCCTTTACAATGACTCCCCTCATGCCTTATAAAACACGCTTAATAAATTTTTCAATTTTTAACGTCAATTTAAAATTTCAATTGAAATTTTCCTCCCGTTAAACATACATTGTCATCGGCACTGAGTGTGTGTACCAAGTCTCAACTCTCTTGTTTGTCAGGAAATTTATTTAATATTGATTGCAATATTTATACCATAAACAGATAAATTTGTTGGCGAGTTAATTGAAAGTGTGGGATAAAAATTATCACTTTAGGTAAATCTGTATAGCAAAGCGGGGCCCTGAAAAGTGTCCTCAACCTCTATACCAGTTAGTTCCTTGAATAAACCGACAAATTTGCTAGGGTGTTGGGACGATTATTTTAAACAAACTTCATGGGTCGATATGGCCTCGTTTACGGACCAAAACGCATGTGGATCTCCAAGGCGCGTTTTGTCACTTGGGTGTGAAATCCAGAGAGCACTTGCAAAGGAAGCCAGATAAAGAAATAATGGCAGCAGCTATTAGCATCCTTCACAACATTGGATGAGATCAGTGGTGGCCTAGCATTTGGACGATAGACGTTTTGAACGATAGCATCTGTGAAGTTGAGCGAGCGTTTCATGCTATTCCAGTTTAATGAAGCGAACGTTCATGCTATTTCAGTTTAATAAAGCAAGAACCTGTCATAAGGTAAGTCGGATAACTTTTATTTTGAAGTCCCTATCTCGGAAATGTATTATTTATATAGTCCTATATTATACAAAACGTTTTAAGTTATAAATAAATTAAGTTCTCTGGTTGATGCAAAGACGATCGATCCACTTATGCAAATGAAAGCGAAACGTGTCGCATGTGGATTATTATTTAAAAAAAAAAAAAAAGGTTTTTTGTTTTATTCATGAGGAATGAATAATAATTTTCATCTATTGTGCTATTAAATAACAGAGAAAAGAGGGCTAAAAATAAATAAATTTTATGAGGAACAATAAGAATCCGAAAACTGTTGTCGAGGGGACCAGTTCACTTTTCTGAAATGAAGATATTTTTTTTTAATTAATAACGCTGCGTATTAAGCCTTACTCTTTACTACGAGGAAACGAGATACTAACAAAAAGAATAAAATAATTTAACATGCATAGTTCCTATAGAGCACGACTCGATGAGAGCAAACTATTTTAGTAGACACGCATGTGTTTCAGCATTGAACGAGTGGACTAGTTGTATAAAAATATTCGGATGGGAAATAATGAATTCTCACACAGTATGATAGCAAATGCCGCTAATGGCTAAAAATTTTTATAACATCTAAACAAAATATTTTTTATATCGCTGGAGCCGGATTCGAACCGGCAATCTCGGATCTATTGTATATATAGATTTTTTACAAGTGATTGTAGCGGTTTGGAAAGATATTGTTCCAAGGATTCACGGACTTGGCGGTGGAAATTTGGCGGCGCACGAACCGTGATGGAGATGAAGCCGTGGCACGAGCTAATTTTCAAGTACACTATCTTGCAAAAAATAGTGGGACACTTGACAAAATCTGAACATTTACACTAAATTGTAGTAGGACGTCGGACCGCCTTATGCAACCATCATAGCCGCTACTCATCTATAGACTTTCTCACTCTAACGTGCCACTACTGGGTGTTACGTGTAAACGAGGCTGATCGGACTGCATGAGTTCCTGGAATGTATTCATGCGCGCAGTAGCTGCCCCTAAAATGCAGTTTACAGGATGGCAGAAGTAGTTATCACACGATAATCTTCTGCTCTTACTGCGGAAGAGAGAATGAAAGGAATGCTCCCGTTGATTGGTTATACTCACGTGATACTCGAAACCAATCAGAAATGATGCTGCATAATAATGGGACTGAATACCACAACTGGTTTACACACTGTAATCGATTCAAGAGTGTCAAGTTAGAGTGAGAAAGTCTATAGGAAGACTTTGCATAAGTTTCTGAAAGGTCACAGCTGGAATGTTCTGCCACTCCCAATTTAGAGTAGCTGCAAACGCGGACACTCATGTTGTGCGAAGTAGAGGGGCACAAAGTTACGTTCTAGCTCATCTCATAAGTGTTCTGTTGGGTTCTATGAGAGGTTGGCTTAAGTTTTTCTATGCATCGTCATGTGGATAAAAATGAGTCCATACCAAGCCATTCTTATATTGTAGTAAGTGCAGGATTTTCTAATGTGTCCAGGCAAACCATGGAATCTAGTTTTCTTCGCATGATCAAAAGGACCCTGGCCATTCAAAGTGAGCCAGTCCTACATCATATTATCACTACCAAATTCGATAGTTGGTACAAAACGATCGTTTCTGTAATCCAGTTGCGATAGGCTTTGCTCCACTTAAATTTTCGTGTTCTTAAACTTAAGGCAGCAGCTTTTCCATGGTAATGGGCTGTCAGAAAAGTCCTGAAACATTTTTGCAACGACAAAATAAGGGCATTGATCAAGTCAAACCCATCTTACACGACACGAGAGATTGTAGAAGCATTGAAAAGCCGTCATTCAAACATCCATGACCACCTGAAGAAGCTGGGGTGCGTAATCAAGCTCGATATTGGGTTCCTCATGAACTCAAAAAAGTTCATTTGACGGCACGTAATAAACATCCCTTGTTGATATACTCATTAAAATCCTTTTTTGAAGTGACTGATAAGTGGATTGTGTTTTTGGTCCCCACGTGATGTTTCACATCAAACGACATCGAAAGCAGACCTTCATCAGAGGAAGGTTATGCTCTGTGTGTTGGGATTTTTAAAGGTGCCGTGTTTTTCTAGCTCCTACCAAGGAACCAAACAATCACTTCGAATGTGTATTGTTGGCATTTGAACAGTTTGAACGAATCCAGCATCCAGAAGCTCCAGAGCTCGTTAATCATACAGTTGTTCCTTCACGACAATGCGATATCACACGCAAGTTTGATGACCCGTCAAAAATTGAATTTTGGATGGGATGTGTTGCCACACATCCCTATTCGAATGATCTTGCGCCGTCAGATCTCCATTTGTGTCACTCTTCAAAACACTCCTTACGTGGTAAAACAGCGTTCAATTCAAATCTGAACTTTGTTCAGTGGCAGGTCCTTCTATGAACGAGGAATTACGAAGCTCACTGAAAGACAGGAAAAGGTTATCCAACAAAACACGGAAAAGGAGCTTGACAAAATATTTTTATAGTTGTAGACAATTGGCTACAAGGTTTCAAATTCTAGTAGCCCAGTAACAAAGTATATGTTTTTTTTCTTTTCAGTGAGGCTTATGTACATGGCGAATGCCTTGTATGTTTTGATACAACCGGTGCATTGCTGGTTTTGGATCAAAATCAATTATAAAACAACAGTGGGTGCATTTTATGAGTGTTGATAGTGTCCACACCCAAGCATTTCCTTTGGCATGCTTTGATTAGTTTCTGCACATAAAAACTAATTCAGTAGACACGGCAACACTGGAAAAAACAATGTGGTCGGTAATAAAGCACAACACATTAAAAGATCTTGAATATTTCCTGTAAACTGTTAGTTTTAAGTCAGTCCACTCACTGAGAACGTGTTCATCAAAATTTCCTGACTCTCAGCTTTTTCTTTGTAGAAAGGCAGCTTTTGTAGTTCTGTCAAATGGCTACTACGAAGTATATTATAGATTCCATCTTAGAACATTTGTCTACGAGGGTACCGGATTTTGTCGAGCCCCGCGGGAATTGATCTTTGTGTTCTTTATATAACTGCATACCTTTGAAAAACAGGGAAAAAAATACCTAGTGGGTCTGGCAGTGAAAGTAAACGATTATCACGGGCGATCCTCTGTATCACTCACTGATCTCTCAGCGAGTTCGAGGTCTACCACTGTGCTGTTTCACACTTGTTGGCTTCCATTTTAATGGCATTACCAAGAATGGACTTGGGTAAGTTTAAGAGACCCGACGTCTTATGAACTGGCTTCTCACTTAAGTGGTGTCTAATGAGAAGACCTCTTTTGTACGATCCATTTTTATTTACTTTGCTTCACTCTGCCATTAAGATTACAACCCATCATTGCTTTTCTAAGAGATATCTTTTGGCAAAATATTGTAGCCGCGTTCCTCAAAATAAATGACATGGGTCTAAAGATGTGATAACAAGTAGTCGATGGATCCCCATCTTCTTTCGAGATGTACCTTTCTTCATAGATTACCTACATGGTGATCACCTTCTTAATAATTAACTTAAATAAGACACGAGATAAATGTTGTTAGCAATGATGGAAGCGATTAAAAATAGCATTGCTTTCAGCGGCTTTTAGGCCCATTGTCCGTGCCGCTCATCCACTCCATTACATGTCTCAATGAAATTTCTCATCATTAAAATATACTTGTAAGGGATTCCTCAAGTTTGGTATGTTAGGAATCTAAATGGGGATTTTCAAGCGACTACTCGAGCAACATTGTGTTACTCCTCTAAGTAGCTTGACAAGTGTGTTTTATGCCGACCATAAAGGTGTCTTGCGGGTGAGGAACGGGTGCAGGGAGAGATAGAGTGAAATTCGCTTCGTTGGATTGATAGAGAGCTGGGCTGCTGTTGCCTTCCATCGGTTTTAATAAATTTTCAATTCTTGCTCTGGTAGCAGTAGGTAGGAATGGAAGGGTTGGAAAGGGAGAAAGCAGAGAGAGAGAGAGAGAGAGAGAGAGAGAGAGAGAGAGAGAGAGAGAGCCCCTGTCGCGTGTTCGGCGCTATTTTACGGCGAATTTACTTAATCGATTGACCGATTGGGGTTTTAAAGCAGAGGCCTCGCACAAACCGGATGGCTGGCGTCTGGGAAAAAAATAAAACGTCTTCAATAAAATTCTCCTTCTATCTTAGCCCCCTTGCTTCCCTGCTTTCTCCTCCTCGTTTTGAAGTCCTGTGTTGCGGAAGCCGTGATCTGAAAGGGAAACGATGCTCTCCTGTTTAAGCTAAACGAGAGCAAACACAATTGGCCGTGTTAATAAATTAGAAGCGAGGAAATGGCGTCGGCTCCATGGTTATTGCCATTGCTTCTATTTCCTTAAAGCTCGCGAGTTTTGCTTTTTAATGATAAAAATATAAATTTTAGGTGACAAATTTATGGCTTAATAAATAATAGCTTACCGATTGCTGATGCGACGTGTCGCACTGAGTCTGAACGAACTCGCTGTTCGTGACTTTATTTTCATACAAAGTTAACCATGAGGCTTCGTCGACGATCGTCTGCTATGGAATTTACGCATGCGCTGATTGGCGTTTATTGTTTTGCACTTGGCTTCTTTGCTGCATTGTTAAGAGTTGCATTTGGTGATTTTTTTCTTGAAGTTTATAAGTTAATACTAATATAATTTAATTAATTAATTCCAAAAATATTTTAATTTTTCAATATGTGACGTCACTGAGCGAATGCAAACTTACTTTTCTTTAGTTTTAAGTTTTACATATGAAAAGATATTTATTAAATCATTGTCATATGATATTAGCATTATTTTGAACATTTCAGTGAAATTAAAATTTTTAAAAATTTAAGGACTTATGCCTCTTTCGAAAATATAAAATTAATAATTTTGACAATTTAATAATATATTATTCATATATTAAGACTGTTTATCCAAATAATAAATTAAATATTGTCATTCTTATCTTAATTTTCTCACAAATCTTTTCTACATTTTATACAAATTTAATTATTTATAAATTTTCCTCTTTTATACACTATTCAGATCCCTCTAGAGCCCGTTCTGCTGATCGGATTTTGATGAAACTTGGAATATTGTTATATAGATCATGGGCAAGAGATTTTTAGTAATAAAAAAAATTAGTTCAAATTTCATGTACGAAACGGTACTAAGCCATTTAGGAAGGCTTTAAACGCTTAAAAGCTTTAAAATGACATTCACCGTGCCTATACAGAAGAAAAAATCGAGCTTTACTATTCAAGTTATGTTATCAGAACATAACTTCTGATGGTTCTGCTGCACTGCGAGAATTTCGACGTTTGAAATATTTGCGAAAAGGGCCTGTGACATTAAAGGTTTGAAAAAGATGATTACTAAATTTGAAGAGATTGGGAAGTTGAGTGTGCAGAGAGGAAGAGGATGGAAACGGATTTCAAATGAAACTGTGGAAGAAGTCGTTGTTGCTATGGCTGCAAAAGCGTCCGGTTCCCAATATTCCTCAACAAGTGCTCGAGCAGTGTCACGTGAGTTGTCTCTTCCTTGGTCTACGATACGAAAGGTTCTGCGATGCATTTTATAGTGGTGTCCATACAAGCAGCACTGCCGTTTTGTGAGACATTTCCCGATTTGCGAGAAATTTAACTTTTTGCGGGATGTCTTGCGGGAAAGAGCGAAATGTGGGAAATTGTGAGATCCCCCAAATTTTTGTAAATAAAAAATATAAAAATATTCAAGTACTTTTAATTTTTTCAATGAGAAATTTCTTTTCTCTCACTCAAGAAAAGCCTCTTGGAGGGGTGGAGTATGGTAGAGATGTTTTGTAGTTGAAAAAGATAGATGTGTAGTGACAGAAAAAGCCTTTTATTTTTTCTTTAAATGGCTTTAATCGATATCTAATATCGATATTAGATATTAGATTATCGATATTAGATATTATATTATCGATAATATTGATATCGATCTTTATGATGATGGCGAGAATTAGCTCGAAATCGAGACGCCTACTTGCGGGAAATAGCGGGAAATGGACTTCGCCATTGATTTTGATCATGCTAGGTGGCGCGTCAGTCAAGATGGTATTCGTTTCATCGATGCAAGCGAAATTCTAATGAAAAAGTTACTTAAAAAAGGACATTCAACAAAATTTGAAGATTCTAGGAGTGAGAATAGTGGAGATAAAGCTACATTACAAAAAAAAGGCTAAGTTGTTACATGAATAATAAAATAAAAATTTGCGTATAAATATTTCTTTTGGTTTAGCTTAAGCAGGTGGGTAGATAAAAATTTTAACAGGGTTTTACTTAAAATTTTTAGTAATTTAATATTATAGTGAGCTTTATCTCACCACTTTATCCAAACTTGCTTGATGAGTTTTTATCCTAAACAAATTTTTTATCCACTGACACAAATACAGATAGCTTACACTTACGGTTTAATGCACGCCACGGTCTAGCCAGTTTTGAAAAGGGAAGGAAATTATTTTTAACCCGATTCTTAAAATGTATCTAATTTTTTTAGATAGACTTGTCAAAATTTTCCTTCTCTAGTCACATTTTCATTCCGGAAGTTCATTTGTTTTAATTTGTAGTAAAGTCCAAATTAAAATTAAAACAAATGGATTAACATTGAAAATATTTTCAATGTCTTTTCAAAAGCATGTTTGAGTAACATTAAAACTACTAACATTTGATCTTGAAGGGAAAGGGGACATTTAACATGATAATCAAGATGGCTTTGTGGCCGAGAGCGCTACGGCGAGAGAGAGCATGATGTTTGGAACTGGAGAGTCGCGGGTTCAAATCCCGCCGAGGGCATGGATGTTTGTGTTTGTCCTTGGAATATTTCCTTAAGGAATCCGTGCCAAGGATTATCGTTAGCTATGTACAACGAAGATCTAACCCACTTTAAGAATAATAATAAAATATGACAATCTGATGAAAATACATTTATAAAATCACAAATGCATTTAAATTCAGAAAAGTTGAAACCAGTGAAATAGTGAATTGTTTCATTTAATTACCAGTGAAATAGTGAATTCAAAACCAATTAAATTTATTGGTAATAATAGCTTGCTCATTCTCATGTGGCGTATTCACAATACCATACCTTACACTAGCATCGCATAGGCAAAAAGTAGTGATGTCCGTTGGATCCGTATCCGGATTTCGGATCCTTTCGCTGGATGCGAAATAAGACTAATTAGGACTTAAGAGGACTAGGCTATCACTTAATAAAAGCTTTTATAAACTGCTTTCAGAAAAAGTTTGCATATACACAATTTCCTGATATAGGATCCGAATTTCGGATCTCAGATCTCGGAACCAAGATCCGGATCTCGGATTTCTGACTAAGATCCGGATGTCGGATCTCGGACCTAGGTCCGAAAAAAAGATCCGGATATCCGGTTCTTGACTTCACTAGCAAAAAGTGCGGTGGCGCAGTCTATCGGGGCGCCTACTTGCGGGAAAAATCGACATCTCCTGGAGACAGCACTGCATACAAGATCCATGTAGTGCAAAAGCTGCTCCCTCAAGACCCGGATCAACGCACTATTTTTGCTTGCCGGTTTTTGGCCTTGTGACATTTTGTGGTCAGACGAGGCACATTTTACCCTAGATGGAACAGTGAATACTCAGAACTGTCGCAGCTGGGGTACTGCAAGTGCTAATGTTGTGCATGAACTGCCTCTGCATTCTGATTTCATTACTATTTGCAACGCCCAGATAATCAGGTACTTTCGAGAATTTTGCGACTGCCTGGCCTCCTCGTTCTCTGGACGTGAATACCTGTGACTTCTGTTCTGGGAATTCCTGAAAGATCGTGTTTATGGAGGAAGCATTTAGACTCTGCTTGAATTGAAAGCAAACATAACACGCCATGTTACTGCAATTCCTCAAGAAATCCTTCGCGCTACTGTTGAACACGCTATAACGCGATTTGAACAAGTAATTGAGACAAATAGAATGTACATTGAACAAATACTGTGAATAAATAATTTTTTGTTTCCAATCTGTGGTTCTTGTTCTTTATGCGCCACTTTTTCATCTAGTGGTCGAAATTTGATCTATTTTTATTGCAAAAATGTCTTCTCCATGATCTATATAACGTATATTCCAAGTTTCATCAAAATCCCATCAGCAGAACGGGCTCTAGAGGGGTCTGAATAGTGTAAATTAAATTATAAACACCCTTTATATAAAAATTTTATAAAAATAAAATATAGATATTATTAAAACATTGTCACCATCTTGAACTTGTCTTTTTATGTTGATATATTTACCTATTGAAATTTTGATTGGAGTTTTTAGTCTTGATGGAAATCTTTGTGGTGTTGAGATGAAATCTTTCTGATGTTGAAAATGTAGGCCTTGTTGCTTTTATTTTTCCGCTTTGGAAGTATTTTACAAGTAATACTTGAATAAACATGAGATTTAACCAATAACTTCCTATAATTTTATGATATAAAACTTCAATCAATAAAATAATATAAATAATAATGATGATGAAAGCCACTTTTCAAGTCCACAGTAGTCACAAATTTGAGATCTTGTGATGTCCAATGTTGATGTGTAGATTTCACAGATGATTAGATTTCACTGGTTTCCAAGATATTATTTTGCAGAATGAATTAATGTTTTAAGGTTGAAATTTGAAGCTGACATTGAAAAATTCAAAATAGAGTTGGCACTAGATGATGGAAGTAGATGATTGAGATCTTAAAAACGTTTCCAGAGGATATCTTTCCCTATCTTCAGTTAAATTCTTTTAAATAATAATAAACAGTTTTGAAAATAATAATTTAAATTGGCAATGAAGATACGTAACAATGGAGATATAATTAAGGATTACAATAATAATAAGAAATTGGGTGAAGTAATTTTAAAGATGAATTAATTAATTTTAATTTTTTATTATTATTACTTGCCATTGTTTATTGATTTCGTAGTTTGGTTTGGCCAAATTTTTTGTTTTTTTTGTGTAAAGCTTATTTTATTAATCTTTATTTTGTAATTTTTTCCAATCTGGGTGGTGTAAAATTTTAATGCCATATAGTGAAATCTGAAGTTTTTCTTCTTAACATTTCTGAAATACATCACTTTCTTCTGGAAAATATTTAATTTCCTTAATTTTCATATATATAAAAAGAGGAAAATTTATTTCACGCTAATCACTTTCACTAGTATTGACCTATATCTTTTAAATGAACCAAAACACCCATTAGCACCCATTTATTTGTTCAATATAAAATTTCGTTATAAGCGATAAAAAAATAAGATTCGTTATAAGCGATTTTTTTTTTGTTATATTGGAGTTTGCTATAGCCAAACTCTTTAACGTGGAGATGGGGGGGGGGAGTTTTGAGACTCTTCGTTATTACGAGGATTTCATTAAATGCGAGTTCATTATAACGGGTTTCGATCTGCATCACGATTACTTTACCCACAGAGAATTAAGAAATAGAATTTCCTCAACAATTTCAAGATCTAGAACTAAAACTTTATTAACAACATTTAAAAATTAATAAATTTATTAAAACACCAAATGACTTTTAAGTACTTTAGGAATTGCATAAAATTTATTCTTTGATGGGTATATAAACTTAAATTTCATTGGAAAAAAATTCTTTATAAAAATATTCATCTGTTGAAATTGATCTGAAGATTTTCTTCTTAATATTTCTTTTACTTTAACACAATTTTTCTCTGAACAACGCTGATAAATAAAAGATCAAGCAAGCCCAGTCCTTAAGATATACTTGGAGAATTGATACAGATTCTATTAAAATCCATGGAACTGTGGGGAAAAACAAAATAAAATTTTAGATCAGTGTTTTCAGGTTAGGTTAGTTGAAGGAATTACATTACGTGATGAACATTTTAATTAAAATTCTATGTTGAGGAAATTGTGTTTCTTAATAATAACTCCGTTGTCACTGTCTCAACATTTAATTAATGATTTGTTACTGGTTTACCCAATTGAGTCTCCACTTAGCGATAATAGACTGATATTGTCGAGAAAATAAACATTTGTTAGCATTTGAGAATACTAAAGACGTGATATGGCCCCGGCTTCTTTGCTACGATGTACTGATTCATTTGAAGAATTTTGACGCCTAAGGCAAACCTTGTTGATGGCATTCTCTTCTTGGCATCTCCGAAAGTTACCGAGATATGCAGATTAGATCAACAGCATATTTATAATTTCAACATTGTATAAATATTCCGAATTTTTTTTAATTGATGTTAAGATTTGATTATGATAAGTTTTGATTATAATGTGTAATGAAATATATTTGTAAAATAAAAGAAAACGAATTTTATTAACATTTGTTTCAGCTATCGCCATATCATTGAAGAACATTTTTTAATATTGTAAGGTTGCACATTGTTATATATTGAAAAAAATGAATAAAAGAATTAATTTCATTTGAAGGAATTTTACTATTAAAATGTGTTGGCTTTCTGTGAATTTAGAAGTAGTTTTGTTATTTTCAACTATATCAATAATATTTATATTCCTTGGTTGATTTTAAAATCTCCATAGTTGGCTTAGTTTCGTTAAACTGATGTCCAGTTTGGATGTGTTTTGCAAAGGTAGATTTGTCATTGTTATAATAAATATTTTTTGCCTTTCTTTTTTAACAACAATAATATTTTTAACTTATCTCAATTGTAATTTGAATTTAATTTGAACAAGTTGAATGAATTAGAAAAAAAAAAAAATTAAACCGACTTAAAAAAATAAATAAATAATAAAAAAGATAAGTGTGGATAATTGTAATGGTAAACTTAGAGCTAATAAACCGACTTAACAGTGAAATTACTATGGAACCATCTTGGTGCTAAACCGAATCCAATGAAAAAAGAATTTTTAAAATCGGTTTATAAATGACGGAAATATCGATGAACATACAAAAAAAATACATATTAAAATTTTTAAATGTCGGTGTTAGTATTTATATAAACACTGGTATGGATTAGTTACGGTTTATGTTCTCGTAATTGCAGACATTTTGTGTTGGAACATTTCATCCACTTATTTTTTGGGGTGATAGTGCTGGGAGTTTGTGTTCATCTGAAAATATGTCAATTTGCGTTACTTTTTTAACCATCTGGTTTTATGTATATAAGAGAACAAATGATATGAATTATGATAATAGAAATTTCTAAATAATAATACAAATATTAAAAAAAGAGGCAAATACTGTGTTTAGATGTTTCACAGATCGTTTGAGCTAATATCACAATACCTATTCGAATAATTTTATCATTTTTTAAAATCTGATTCAGACGTTAAAGAAATTTTATCATTTCTTATATTAATTCCAATTTTTTGGCAACCTGTCACCAAACAACTATTTACAATATTGTTTTTTTTTTTATTATGACAGTGAGATAGTGCGTCATTGTAAAGCTGTAGTAGCCAACGAGAAAGACAGGCCTGCAAAAGTCACCTGATCATAGTAGTCTGAGCAACAATCCGACCTTCATTGTTTCTATCTTGGATTTTAACAATCAGTAGTTTTTCGTTTGTTGGAAACAATGAAGATTGAATTGTTGTTAAGACTACTATGATCAGGTGACTTTTGAGTGCCCAGGCCTGTCTTTCTCGTCGGCTGCGAAAGCTGTTAGGAATGAAATTAAAAAATATGAGTTTGTTTGGTTATTGCATAGATCAATATGACAATATCCCCACACTTGTCTTTAGTGAAATCCAGTTAGGAGAGCTTGAACAATGGATGTATCGTTTAGGATGAGAACATTTTCCTTTTAGTCACTTAAAAATATTACTTTAGACATGCTGTTCATTGTTCCTAAATTGATGAGCGCAAACAGATAATTTCTTTCAATATATAATTCATAAAGAAATTATTTCTCATTTTTGGTTCCTCTTTAAATTGCTTTTGCTAAGAGCAAGGCCTTGATTGAAATACAGTCGAACTCACATATAACAAACTTGGTTATAACGAAAAGACGGTTAAGCGAAGTTAATTGAAATCCCCAACTACAGGTTCATTGAAACTGTACATATAAACTTCGGTTATAACGAAATCTGATATAACGAAAATACGTATATAAAGAATCATTTAATGGACTACACACAACTTTTGTTTGGATATAGCGAATTTTGAAAAATAAACATATTTTTCTTGTCTCATCTTGGCAGTAGGTTAGTTCACTCAGTAGGAGAGGATGAGGAATACAGTACTAGAGAAACAGAAAACGGGAAGCACTTGTTGTGGGAATACTGCTATTGCCTAGTAACATCCGAATTCCAAGTGAACTTTTACACGTATCTGCGACTCTGAGTGTCAGCATTTTTCGAAATGATGGGAAAAAGAAAATGATTTGATCTCGACATCAAAATTCAGATCATAAAAGAAATAGAAGGTGGGAAGAAAAACGGACGTATTGTTTTTGTGTTATTAAAAAAACATTGAAAATAATCGCACAATTGAGTGTTTTTTCTTTGTCGGATATAAAGAAATCCACTTTAAATAAAAATACATTCGCTATATCTACTATTCGTTTATAAAAATATACGGTTATAACGAACAAATTTGCGGACGTTTAAAAATTCATTATAAGTGGGTTCGACTGTATAAGGTCATTCATTAGGTGGACATGTATAATGAAAATTACATTGGGGATAAAAGACAATTTCCTTTATTGAGAGAAAATGAAACTAGATTTTAAATAGTTGATATACTATGAATACGGTATCCATTATGTAAAGGATATTTTCTGTATCAATTTTGTCAAGATAACTCAAGTGCCCTGATTCCAATTTTCTAGAGCGTTCAGTTTATTAATTCCAAAATTGCAAAAGCAAATTATCAAATGCCTTTTTTTTTCTTTTTTCAATTACATCAATAACTTACATACAGGTATAAAAAATAATTAAAAATGAACTGTGCATCCTGTAGCCATTGGCTAAATCTGGCAGTCAGATTTTTTAATTAATAGTTGTGCCGTGAGTGATTTCATCAGTGATTATTAGTTAATAATGAATTGGGAATTACTCCTAATCTGTAATTTTTGCTCAGGAGGCACAAAAATGAACAACAACAAGGGACAAATTGCATTTGAATTGATCTGCCCTAAGGGTTTAAATTGTAATTATTTGACATATGCACAATCAAGGGCATATCCCAGATAATGGGCTAGGTACAACCATATATATTGCTTTTATTTCAGGAAGCTAGCCTTTTGGATTTATTCACTTTTCAAGGTCCATTTTTGCCCTTTGTTTAGTCTGATTATATGAAATCGCGTTTTTGTATTAAAAAAAAAAACTTAGGAAAATATTGTTACCACTTACATTTGAGAAATCACAGCTTATTTCAAGCATTCCTTCTCTCTTTATGAACTGAAGAAAATATGGGAGATTGGTTGGAAGAAATCTAAACATGTGTATGGGTTAAGGTGTAATTTGATTCTTATGTTGCAGCATTGTGCTTTGTAATTGATTCTTGTTGTTCAGTGCAATTAAGTCAGTGCAGTAGAGAAACCGTAACCAACATGTGGAATAGAAGGTAACTTGGCTATGATTGGTTGCAGGGACGAGTATTATATTTACTGGCACGTTTGCGATCAGAAGCGCGTGAGTAATTTCTATTCTCCCCCCTCTCTTTCCCCTCTTTTCCTCCTCTTCATTGAAGGATAATGTCGCTGGCTCAACGTCTCGCCTATTCTTCTCTTCCTATCACACACATTACACAGACACCATAGACGCCGTTCAGTGGTTATTTTCTTCCTTAGTTACCGAATGTGATTTTAGCGGTTGTTAATCTCTTTAATGATTAACGTCAGCTTAACTAGGTTTTTATTATCCAATGACCATTTAAACTAATGTCGGGGTTAAATCTAATTGAGTTTCTGCTTCTTTTTTTTGTACGTGTGCAGTATGAGAATTTTTCTTTCTTTGTTCGTACATTTGGACTTAAAGAGAGACGGACTGAGTTTTGAAAATCATATTCCAAAGTTATAAATTAAATTTTGATGTATAGATTAACTAATCAGAATATTAATTGTTCTTTTGTATATCAGGCAAAAATATTCAGGATGATGCTGTATTTTAGTTTAGTTTTTGATCAATTCATTTAAATAATGTGGTGCTATATTAAATTCAATATAAATTTGAACAGCCATAATTGTGTACACTCCGACTTAAAATAAACAATAATCAGTTGAAGATCTGTACTGATAAATTATTAATAAAGATGTAGCACTATATAGCTGTTTCCATTGGATTCTTTATGTGTAATAACGATTTTGGGGCTTCATTCCTGTTTAGAGGATCTACGTCAAACCGAAATAGAAATCGATGAGGATGAGGAGGCAACGAGGAGGAGGAGAAAAAAAGTTGGGCAAATTCAATTTCGCAAAGAGAAAAGTTTGAATAAAATAAAAGACGAATTTTCTATTAAGGCGACAAAAATGTAAACATCACAAATTATTAATGAAGAAATTACAAAATGTGAAAATTTTAAAGAAGTTCATAATAAATCAAATTGTTATCCTTAAAAGTGAATTGTGGAACAGGGACGCTTTTAAGTTTATTATCGTGAATTTAAACAGCTATTAGAACAAATCTTTAATATTAAGATTATAAAATATTGTGTAGAAAGTTGAATGGTTATATGCATTAAAAGGTCTTGCATGGTACAATCAATAAATTTTGTTTTTAAATGTTGTAGAAAGGCAAATGCATTTAAGTTTAAATGAACAGTGGTACAATGGAATTTTTTAATTAAGTAGGAGTAATTAAAAGATATTAAAACAAAAGAAATAGCAAACAATGTAATTAAATTATAATTGCATTCCATGAACCTAGCCTCCCATTAGCCATAATGCATGTAAACCAAAACATCTTGAAACCCTAGATTCGTGAATATAGGATATAAATATTAAAGATAAAGAAAATTTAAAAGTATTTTAAGGCTGCAGTCTATATTTGAATAAAAACATTTGAACGTTATGTCCTTCTAAAACCAGAAACTGTTGTTCCCAATTGTAAGAGACGAAACATTATACAGGGTGGGCCAAAAGTCTGGATCCATAGGTTTATTTACACGCCGCTCAGCTTTTGTTTGTGGGATCATTTGAATTCATTGCACTAGAGGAAATCATATCTATCTGTAATAATATCAACACTGAAATCTGAATAAATGACCAAAGATATTTCATTCATTGCATATGTTACATAAGTGTTTCGAAGTCAGAGGCAGCCATTTTGATTGAGCGTTTCTTGTAATTTTTGTATTTATTAAATTATAGATTAATTAAATTAAATTACGGATCTAAACTTTTGGCTTGCTTGTATATTGATAATAAAATTAATTATCATCTTAAAATACTTTTAAAATTATTTATGTGATAAAATACTTTTAAAAAAATTATATAGGAAAGGTCTGTAAATCTTTGTTCCAAGTTCTTAAAATTTTGGTAAAATGAAGCTCTCATAAAATTTAATTTTAACACCTCATCATCACAAAATAACTGATAAACAAATTATTTTTTAATAATTTAATAAATTGCTGCATAATTAACTACAAAATTGTCAAAAAGTATTTTTGCATATAAATTCAAGACTATAAATAAGAAAGCGTTTCATATATAAACAAAATTTGGTTATAAATATCATCATCAGAGGAAATATTTTACGTTTTTGAAACAATAGAATAACAAATATTATTGTATAGTACAATTTTTGATTGCATTCCTTTTAGTTGTATGAATTATTGTAAACATTTTAATAGAGAAATTGCACTGAAAGAGCAGATAGTTTGTAAAACTGTATAGTATTTTTTATTATGTTGTTTTTATGTTTTCCACAGAGAATGGGTAAATAGATTTTAAGAAAATGATAAAATTTGTGTAAAAATTCATAAAATGTTTTACAAATTCTATCAAAATATATAAAAAATATTCAGTATTTACAATATATAATGTAGAACATGACAAGATTAAAAAAAGAAATTTATTAAAAAAAACAGCTTTATAATTATTTTCTTTAAAACTTCACCAATAATAGATATTTAAAATTAAATTTTATGAGAACTTAACGTGCTTTCCTCAACGTTTGATACATTGCCTATTAAAAAAAATGAATATTTGGAGAAATATATTTTAAAAGGACATTGACATTGATACATAAATATCGCTTTTGTAGAACAGTTCTTAAATATTCATTTTGAAACATAAATTGCAAATGAGCAACACAAGTTGACAGCCATTATATCTAAATTACTTATTTCATGAATTTTAGTTGACACTCTCGCATAGGAAGATCACTTATTCAATGTACACTGACTGCTGTTAATCTTGTTGTTGTCAGGTATTTTAATCTCTTAAATTACAATACAATAGGGTGAGGGGGAGAGACAGGCGCTTGTTGTTGTGCTCGCTCAGCCGAAGTTAAATTGTAAAAAACAAAGAATCGAGAGAAATGTTTTTTTAGCTGCTGTCACTTGTGCCTTCTGAGATGGTTCTTCTTTTTCTATCTTTCTTTTTTATTTTTTTTTCCTTTTTCCTTTTAAAGAATCTGGCAGATTTGAAGGGATTGGAAGATAAAAAGAGAGCAAGGGGGATGTCGGTCGCTCGAGGGGGTTTTTAGGGTAGACTAGGGGTTTATATTGGCTTGCAATCCTGACAAGCAGATGTTGAGCCAATGGGTGCAACCAGGAATGAATGTTGAAGTCAATGTCATCGCTGTGAGAAAAAAGGAGGGGGGGGGACCAGTGAAATGGGAGGAGGAAAAAGAAACTGTGCATTTATGGGGATTGATGATATAAAGGGAATCACTGTAATTGTTAAAATTAGTGTGAGAAAGAAAGAAAAAAGTTTTTACTTGGATAGTGGGGGATGCATGTTGAATATGTTGTTATTATTATGAGGATTTATGTTTTAATTAAAAGGATGTGTTTATACTTGCTGTGTTGCCATGGGGCCTGTTTTGCTGGTGATAAGGGTCATATGCCAGACGTAGCTATAAAAGTGTAACCTTTGACGCCAAACCAGAGTAACAAATAGTTAACTAGAAATAAAGGATGAACTCCCAGACGAGGAGTATATTGAAGAAAGGCTATAAAAGTAATAAAATAATTTGCTAACAAAAAAGATCAAGAAAGTTTTATAGAAATCTTTAGGCTTACTATTAAAGAAAGATAAGATTGCATGCACTCTGTTGACTGGTGTGTAAATTTGAAATTTCACTGGAATAAATTGTCACTGAACAGGAATTGTGTCATGAATATTCTTCTGATACCATATGTGGTTATGCTCGATTTATTACGAGCAGCTCATGGCTCAGTGGCGGGCACATCTCAGAAATGTTCAAAAATGAGTTATCCCATACATAATAGTTGGATTGACCTATTCTACCACCCAATAATACTGGGATCATGATATTACACATATAAAATATGAGGCATTTAATAAAAAATAGCCTTAAATTAGGCAATCCCATAGACCATTTTTCAAATTCCATTTTCTCAGTGTTATTTTTGAATTGTGTTATTGTTTCGGTCATGAGCGATATTATCAAAATTGCATATTTTGCTCTCTGCTTATGCAATCTTTTATTATGTAGCACATTCGTTTACTAAAGTCCAAATTTATATGTACATTACACAAGTTGATTTAAAGCAGTGTTTAACTAAAAATATCCTGAATAAGGAAACATTTAGCCTGGTGATCACTTTGACTCGAGGTCATCTTCAACAGTAACAAATTTTAAATTAACATTTAATATTAGGTATTACTTAAAGTAACAATACGAATTATTATAATTAACAATAAATCTATTAATGAAAGAAATGATAATGGAAAACAATGTAATAATAAATTTACGAGATAAGGCTTTGATTTGTTCTCATGTTAAGTCAGCTTCTATGTCTTATTGTTAACCCATTATTAAATTATTCACTTGTAATTTCTAAATTTCTAAGATGTTACATTTTGTGGAATCGTTAGTTACATTTTAATACTTCAAGGTTTTGTGAAAATTTAATATTTCAGTCTATGGAATTTCCTTTTGTAGATTGTAGGAAGCGATTAGACTCTCAATGGAATTCTGTTGTTCCTGACAGATGTACATTGATATTAATCTGTAGCCTCTATAACAGACCCCTTTTTTGAAACATTTAAATGGATATCTGATTTTATTCTTTCTTGGTCTTCCGTAATATTCCAGGAATATTTAAGATTTGCACTAGTTTAATTCTATAAATTCAGAAAGTATAAAATGTTGGAAATTTTTTTGTTGATTTGCGGATTTTGTCTTACTGAGGAAAATGTATTTCGCAAATCAATTTTTTAATAATTTATTTTAAATATTTTAGTTGGTTATAATTTGTTATTGCATATTTAATATTAGAATATTAAACATTTTCCAGAAAATATATTATCCTTTGTCCTTGTGTTATGCACCTGCTTATAAATATATTATGAGAAATCAATTTCAGGTGTGTTGCATTAAAGCATCTTATACAAAATTTAATCAGTGTCCATTTAAATAGTATTTTATATTTAACATTTGTTAAATACTATTTTATTTAACTACATTTTGCAGTTGAGTTGTCCAGTTTCATTTGCTAATTTGATTAGGTTGGATCTCTTTACAATTGCATTTTTAAATCTATTTTTGTAACTATATTAAATAAATGTTTTTCATTCTGTCTGTAATCTTTAAGGGTTTACTCTCTCTTTCTCTTCGCGCTCTCTCGAGAAATCGTCACAAGGTAAATCCAATTAAGGTCAGACCTGGCTTTGAGGAAGTTCAAGGGACTATTCCTGAATAAAAGTTTATTGTATTAATTTAGTGAAAGGAAAAAAAATCGCTCACTGAGGAATTTGGAAAGATTTTTTTTTTTCCAAAGAGAAGACTGGAGGAGTGAATAAAGACACTAAAATTGCATTTGTCTGAAAGAGAATTAGAGCATTTACTTTAGTGAATAAGCAATAAGAAGAAATAAATGTGAACTTAAATGTAATTGATTGGAAATTTTTCAACTGCAACCTAAAAAAATGCGGTTGGAATGGTGGAATAATGGCTAGAAGTAATCGTTTAGTTTTACGTTTTATGCAAGCCACATAATTACACCTATGGATGAATGAAAACAATGAAATAGTTGGGTTTAATTGCCACGTGTAAAATTACCACAATGGAATAATTAATAAAATGGCAGTTAACGATTGAAATGGGAATTCGTTTTTTATATTAATCTTTAAAAATATTTTTTTCCTCTTGGGCAAGAAATCAAACTCATTCACGGATGATTTCGAAAGAAATAATATTCTTCTTTAGAAATTAAAATATTTTTCATGGAAATTTTTTAAAATCGAGAAAGAAATAGTTTTAAAATTGAATGAAATTGAGCTCGTGGTATATATGCTTTCTATAAGCTGATAGTTCTTTATTTACATCAAATGGATTATTTTTGGTTTCTGGTTGTTGCTTGGTAGGTGAGCAGAATGTTTTTACAATACATAGTAGACAGTAAACATTGAGTAGATGGAGTCAGTAATGCTACCTTGAAATGTTTATAAATTTTTTTTACTAAGTATGCTACTTAGGCATATTGACAGATGAGGTTAACATTGAATTGTTGGAAAATTTACATTATCTCCTTAATGCATTGAATAAAATTATGAATTTGAAAATAAATGTCAGTTTTTATTAACTTTTGAATTTTTTTTTTTTTTTTTTTTTTTGAATCCCTCCTTTCATTGTTCGATTCCACATTCTCATAATTCATGTAATAGTTGATGGCCATCTAGTAATTCTTGTAATATTTTTGCACAATGACTGATAATAACATCAACAATAAAAGGTACATGTATCTGCAGATAAGTTCAACACGACACTAAATGACTGTGGATTCAACCTCAAATAACACAGATGTCAACTTAAACAAAAAAATTGGTAAAGAGAACTTCTCCATAAGAAAACTTTAAACATTATGAAATTCATGTTATTGGACGTTATTTTCGAATGAGTAAGAATCTTATTTAGCTTATTATATCAAGGAGATTCTAAATAATTTACAAGGTAATAAGCTTATTTGAATATCAGAAAATTATTTGTCCTGAAATGGGGGTTATTGCTTAATGAGCATTCCTTTTTAAAATTATGTAAGAGAAGTGGAACTTGCTTATTTGTACTTTTAATATTTTAATTATACCTAGTCCGTATAATTATGAATGTAAATTAAGATACAGTGCTGGAATAGATTCATTAGTATTTACCTTTCGTGCTTATTTAAAATGTTTAAAGAGGTTGAAAGGATTTTAATTTATCATATTTCCTATCAACTATGCATAGGTGAAATGGCTTCCTTGGTGAAATGTGTATAATGTTAAATGATACAATGAAAATGCTAGGGAGAGGGAGTCGGTGAATGTTTCCCGTTTGTGAAACCAGATTTGCAGGAAGGAATAACTCTCTCTTGCAATTTTAATTATAACGATAATGGCACCCGGCGAGTAATTAAGTTGTTGGCTGAGAGCAGATGGAAAACGGTGGGTTCAGTTTGTCCTACCATTTATAGCAGTAATCGTAGTATTCTTGTTGCTGCTGTTGCTGCTAGTGATACTTATATATTTCTCTGTGTATTTTGGGGCGATGTTGGAGAAAGAGGGGCGTTCTTCTTTGTTCTGATCTATTCTGCACACACACAAAAGAGGGAGGAAATATTCCGAGCAGCGTTTCCAGTGAAGAAATGAGTTTGTCGAATCGATTTTGCCCAACGGGGCTCATCCATTAAATATTTTAAATAAAATTGAAGAGAGTGTAACAGAAAGCAAAATAAGCTTCTTTTTATCTCCTCGGTAAATGAATGAAAGATGATTTTTATAAAGTTTTATTTATATTTTTTTGAATAGTAAATCACCACTGTGCCTTTGCCTTGGAATCACGATATAAGGAAATTGAAAGAGGAGGAGGGCAAGATTTTTTTTTATTTCGCTATCTTCATTTGTATTTCCTTCTGATATGAAATGAGGGGGAAAATTCTTGCCTCTTTACTTATATTTCCTTGTACTGTGTATCACGATTCAAGAGATTCCACTGTGAACTCAGCCTTTTAAGTTTTTAAGTTATCATTCTTAATAATGGAAAAGGAGAAAAAAATTGTAATGTTAATTTAAAATGTCAAATGGGACTTAAATTGGATGTAATTATTTTCCTGTTATCTCTGTGAAAGAAAAATGTTGGTATTATTGATATCAAATATAGGATGAAAGATAATTTTGCTTTTCTAAGAAGTCTAACCTTATTAATCTCTAACCTTAACAATTGAATATGAAGTCGGTGTGAATGAATTTTATTAAAATGATTCAAATATTTATCAATATAAGAATTTAAATATGGTGGTTATTGCATATATAAATAATTAAATGACATGGCTTTTAAGAAGTTCACAAATTTTTAATTATTTTAAATACGTATTTCAGACTTTTTTAAAACTTAATAAATTTTTTAAAAATGTGGTCCTGGCATGTAAAACATGCAATTAAAAATTGTTAATTGATTTTAATATTAACATCCTCTTTACATTTTTTTCCCATTTAGAGTATTTTTCTAATAAGAATGGTTAAATGTTAAAATGCTGAAATTAGATAAGGGAAATTGGATCCATTTAATTTTTGATTTATTATTAAAAATGGAGATGTGCTCATTTAACATATGAAATCGGATATTTTTAGGATTTTTAAAATTATGAAAGCTAATACCTCCGTAGAAGTCAGCATATTAATATATAAATGTGTTTAGTAAGACTATCGATTTTTAAAAGATTAATTAAGAAATTAATTATTTTCAAACGAAGAATGTAAATAAAAAATTTAATAAGTTTCATCTCTTAAAAACAGTCATGTTAAATTTATTATTACTGTGGCGCTTGAAATTTAATATGTATTAAATTACAATTTATTTTAAAATTAATAGCCTTTATTAAAATTCGTTTTTAATATATTATTTAATAACTAAAGTTAGACATTAAATTAGAAAGGGAAATCGGATCATGTTAATTTTTATTTTATTATTTGTATTAAAATGAGGATGCTCATTAAATCCAATTCAACATATGAAAGTAGTAAGAACATGAGATAAGAAATTAATAAAGATTATGACTTGAGGACTGTATTAAATCCGGGTTGCGTGATAAATGATCACCTTGTATAATTAAATACTCAGTTATAAGTTATTTTTAAACCTCAAAAAATTGATTAAATATAAGAAAATGGATTCTTTTCGCAATTAATAAAACACTTGTATTAAAAATATGTTTTCATAAAAATTTATTTCAAAAATATACAATGAACAATTTCTTATCAAAAGTAATTTTTACTGAATAAAAAAATAAAGTGATCAATACAAAATTGTTTAATCTGGTGACGCGTTTCGGCATTATATTCATTATTATAAAATATCTCTATAACCCGTGCAGAACCCGCGAAAAGATTTTCGCACAAAAAAGTCGTATTATTAATGACTGGATATTATTTTTCACCAGAGTCCTCTATTGCCATGTTTGCTTTTATCGTTTAGCGATCTCTAATTGTATTGGTATTTCAAATGGTATATTTGTATAAGTGAATTGGAACTGCACCTTATTAAATTCGCATAGTTCGAAAGGCTTATATATTCAGTTATTGGAGTTTTCTATTAAACATTATTCTATAAGCCGCTCTTGAAAACTATTTTGAATAATTAAAATTTTAAGTAATAGTTAAAGATAATCTGGTTGCAATAGCAATGAAAATATTTTTTTAAAATTTGACAATTGACATATTTCCGAAATCCGATATT
The DNA here is from genome assembly GCA_023313115.1 of Rhysida immarginata. Classification (NCBI taxonomy): domain Eukaryota; kingdom Metazoa; phylum Arthropoda; class Chilopoda; order Scolopendromorpha; family Scolopendridae; genus Rhysida; species Rhysida immarginata. Next base: position 141,394 of record JAHWFO010024534.1, on the reverse strand, counting down.
AAGTCATCATATAATTTCATGAATTTTACTTTTCAAATATAAAAACCATGTTATCAGTGAATAGGCATTAAATTTTAAGGAAGGAAAAAAAATGTCTTTGCTATCTAATATTATTATACCAATAAAAAATATTGCAACAATTAAAATTCTTCTGCCCATCCTGAGTTTAACAATGAGGTTGTCGAAACAATTACGAAACAAGATTTTATCCGCGCGCACTTTGCGTGGTAATTAGTTTTAAATTCAATTCATATTGTTGCAAAGCTCACATGTTCTTTATTTATTGTTTGTGATTGTTTGATGAGATATATATGTGTAGTAAAGTTAAATCTCTTGTTTTAATAACACTTAGAAAAGTTAAATAAAAATTGTTGCTCAGGCAACAATGGTCAGGTGACTTTTCAGTTCCGGCGTGTGCTTCAAGCCAGCGCAACAATGCTTTAAACGTGCAACAGCAATGCAAACCTGTTTCTGTGACGAACTCACGTGTTCTCCTTTATTTATACTTTGATTAAATTTTCAAATTTCAAGTTCCATTTGTTAACACCTAAGCAAAAACATAAAATTTCATTGTATAATAGATCATCAGAATACTTAACCATATGGAATTATAAGGAACTTTTAGTACAAATATTCTTCTAAAAAAAAATTTAAAAAAGCGTTTAATCACGTGATGAGAAATATAAAATTTTATTAATTAAATTAATTTAAAAGAAAGTTTCTCATCTAGAAAAATTTAAATCAAAACTGGAAAGTAATGATGAGGATTTTTTTTTTTTTTTGTAAAAAATTATTTGTTTTATTTTAATATTTATTATGAAGCCACCAGTCAGTGTAAACTTTCAGGTTATTGTCAATAAAATTATAGGATATTTTATGATATCGTAAATAATTTTATCCTTTTTAATTTTATAAAAAATGTTCTTTAATTTTCGCGAACTTCATTATCACGTCTGGTCATATAGAAAATGCTATGGGAATCTTAAAAACTTCAGACGAAAAATGGAAATTTATTGTTTAAATAATAAAATTACAACTGATGCCGATTTTGCTACTCAAACCCTTAAAATGTTTGCCTTCTGGTTGTTGATTGTTACCATCTTCTATTGAATTATCGAAATGTTAAAAAGTATCCATTGTTATTGTTTACATTGTATAAAAGTGTATTCCTGTAGATTTTGACATTGAAATTGGCAAAGATCGCCGAAACGACCATTAGTCAGCTTAATAAAAATAAATATGGCTAAAAGATTCAGCTATTGATTTGCTATAACTTGTGCAATACAAGAACTATGTTCAAATGATTTCTTAGAAAAATGATTAAAAAAAGGAATGTACAAAAAAAGTCATTAATAACGAGCAGTTCAAATCGGTTATTTAATGCTCATGGCTTTTAAAATTTTTATATGCATATTTAAAAAAAAATAAAAAAATAAAAAAATAATTTTTTGTTTGGTGAAAGTTTTTTATTTCTTTTCTATACATATTTTAGTTTATTATTATTAATTATGTATAAAGCAGTTATACTTTTAATTATTTATATTTAATAATGTATTCAGAAGAGTGTAAATAAATTTTTAATAAGTTTGATGATATATGTGTATAAATAAATGTACAAGATGGAGTTTTCAATCAGCTGTCATAACATACAATAGAGGCGTACTAATGAGTTATTGAATGTGATATCATCGTCGGCCGCGAACTAAATGAAAGGAAGAGGAAATGCGCCCGAAATTATTTTATTATTTTTATTTATTTATTTATTTCATTTTTATCTTTTCATTTCTCTTTGTGGTGAACTTGATTCACTGAAAGAGCTACAGTTTGCTTTGGAAGAACAATAGTATATGTTACCGTTTTTTGATAAAGCTCCGCGTTTTTAAGCGTTATGTTTTAATATCTCTAGTTGCTTACATAGGAAAGCAAGAAGGTTTTTGATTTTTTCCCTCCTCCTCCTCCATATGCATATGCGAGAAGGCTCATGTTTTATTCAAAGTGAGAACGATTAAAGTCGCCCCTGGGCCCGGGTCCACCGCCATTCTATCTGCTTATCCATCCATCTATCTGGTTTCACTTTAAGTAGATTAGGCTTACGTTGGCTGAAGACCAGAGGGCGAGCTAAAGCGCTGTGTCATTTGGATATTATTAATATTATTATTGTTGCTGTTTTTTATTGGTTTTTACTCTTTCAATGTTTAGAAAAATATTAATTTTAAAATGAGCATCTGGAGAGTAAATTGAGAAAATGTACTGGGGGAGTTGATTTACTTTTGAGAATAACAGCTTTTTAATATTATTACATTGTTTATTGCCGGTCGTAATTTCACTTTGTTACATTAAAAATAAATTAATTTTCGTAGGGATTACGTAATGGCACGCATTTTAATCGATAAAGAAATGAGCTTTTACCATAAATTCAGCTGTTAAACATTTTTTATTCCCATCAGCTGCTGGGAGTCATCTGTCACGTGACTTAATAAGTAATGGCCGTTTGTTGTAATGATAGTTCATTTGCATTAGAGTTTGTTAACGAGTGTAGTGACGTCATTATGATTTGTGCGTTTGAAAGATTTTTTTTTTAAAGTAGTATTAATATCGTGAAGATTGTTTATTAAACGAAAATAGATAAAAGTAAGAAATCATAAGATTAGAGGAGTTTTATTTTGCCATCAAAGTCCCTTTAGACAGTTATTTATTTTAGACAGCCAAGCGGAGGTATTATTGATTTCCTCGATGAAGCCATGAAAGCGATTTTCATTTAACCTTGCGATGAAGGGGAAGTAAAGGGAGACTGGAAAAAAAAATAATTTTTTTTTTCTTTCTATTTTTCTCTTTGTTTCGTTTTTGACAATAAGCAACAACATGTTATTTAAAAAAATAATACTATTAAAAATGTTTTTTTTTTTCTTTTTTTCTTTTTATTTATATAAAAATTGATTCCTTAACACGGTTGTTGGTTTCTGCTTGACGTCATCGACGTGTTTTTAAGTGGAGCAACTCAGACGGATGAAGCAATTTTTTTAAATTTAACTTTTTTTAAACATCGTTTCCTTTTAAGATGACTTACAATAGAATAACAATATGAAATAAAGAAGGGGGAGGGGGAATTAAATGAAAATATATATTATAAATAACTGTACAGGTAATTGTAAAGAAGTCATCAGTTTAATTTTTTTCAGTTAAGATTTTCTTTTTTTTTTTTTTAATTTACTGTATTTTAAAAGTGTGGCGATAGGTTGTAGGAGATTAATAAATTTAATTTATTAGACAGGGAAAGAAAAACTGGTCCACTTTTCCAAACGAGAATTAAGATTTTTGTACATAAGTGTGTTGTTGATGGTTATGAAAGACATTCAACGATTTTGCCGCCCTCTTTCGGACGTATTGAGTTTTGACTCGACCTCTTTGGCGCTTGCTTTTTTTTTTTAATATTTCTATGATGATTTTTTTTAATACATAAACCTGAATTAGCTTTGTTCTTAATTAGTAGATCCTCTTATTAAGTGAAATTAATTAAATAATTTAAATTAAATTGTTACAAATAACTTGGCCTAACCTTGTCAGTTAAGAATAGTGGATGGGTATTTTATGCAGACAATTCATACGATTTAATAGGAATTAATTCCAAATTACAGGGTTGGAAAAAAAAATATTGACCAAAAATCAAAGTTTTGTTTCAAAAATATTTTTAACATGTATAGAAATTCCACTTTGGAAGTATTTATAAGTTATATTTGAATGAATATGAGAATAATCAATTTACTTTCATAATTTAATAAAATATTAATTTAAGCAAAAATAAATAAATTTATTAATAAATAATAAAATAATAATGATGATGAAGAAGAAAGTTTATTTTCCTGTCTACAATTTTGGGGTCTAGATGATGTCCAAATTTTGGGGTTTAGCTGATAAAATCATGTGGGCTGGAAAGTGACTTTTCTTCTTCATCATCATTATTATTTTATTATTATTTTGTTTAATTAACCTTTACATTAAATTATGGAAGTAAACTGATTATCCTCAAATTCTTCAGATACATAGAAATCAATAAAATGAATTAAAAAATTATAAATTATTAAATTCCACATATACATTTTTATAGTGAATATACAAATTGATATGAATATATGGAGAATTCTAACAATAAAGTGATATCTATTCATAAAGACTTGTAACAGATTGGAATAGATTATCTTGCTGAATCTTTTGTTATATGCATGTATTTAAATAGAATTCTTTATGAATATAAATAAGTTCATCAAATTATTATTGCATGTTTACATTGTTCAACCAATCGCTTAATTATTTAATTATTTTTATATTTGAGAAAAATGACAAAATTTGTCAAAATATTGCTAATGGTTAACTGGAATACTTGTTGTATTAAAAATGAAAAAATATATTTTTCAGTTTTAAGTTAATTTACTATTAGTGAATGGGAATATTAAATGGCAAACAATTAATGCAAACTAGAAATATTGTGTAGTAACTAAATCGATTGGTTTTTTTTTGTTTTTTGTTTTTTAAATTGAGAATTTATTTATAAGTTAATGTCATCTTCTAATGCAATAAAAGCCATACATGCATTTTAAAAAAGTTATGACTTCCTTGCCTAAGAAAAAAATAAAAATTACATAAAAAATTACATTAACAAAATATAATAAATGAATGTATTATATTACAATATTGGACAATAATTGATAACGATTCAATAGCGTAAAATAGCAAAAAGCAATAGGTATAAAACTTCTCTTATTCCACAATGTATATATAGCCAAATATTTATGGAAAGTATACTATGTCTTTCTATAACCAAGTTATCCAGAAACCTTTTATCAATGTAATATTGCATTGTAATATAATATCATCGTTTATTATATACCCATAAGCAAATTAATACAATTAAAATGTCATAATATTGGTAATGATTAAGGAGTTTTTATTTAATACAACTGAATTCATAAATGGATTATTAAGGAAACGTTATTTTTTTTTTTTTAGTACGATAGATTTTTCCAATTAACCATTAACCAAATATGATGACAAACTGCTAATAAATAAAATAATTTATAATCTCATTTGTGCGAGGCAAGATATTCGTATGTTTTTAAAAATGCATGGATGCTTTTCATTTAATGGAACTTGAATTTAATTTATAAATAAATTATCAATTAAAAAAAAAACCAACTTGATAATCAGTTTACTGATTACATAACCCTAAATTTATTTTTTTTATTAATTGTAGAATTAAATATCACAATTTCTTATTAATTTTTCATTAATGTTTGCATTTAAAGTTGAAAAATAAAAAAAAATAAAAAAGAATTCATATGTAACTGGACTTTGAGATGTTTATCATTGAAATGTTGAGCTCGTTAAAAAAGTTTGCCTTGAAATTTATTACATTTCAGTTTTGAATTATTTAAATATTTAATTATATAAAAAGAAAGAAATTTAGAAAGAGAGCTTTTTATTTGGAAACTGAATGTAATTTCAACTTCAAATATCTGTTTTGCTCTTGCTGTAGATATTTATCTATTTATTTATTATTGTATGAGGTTTATCTTTTCCTATCCACTTAGTGAAATTTTTATATTTTAAGGCGTGATAAGTTGACCTAAATACAGTGTATTTACATGTTCTTTGTAATTGTTTTATTTATTATTTATTTATTTATTTTCCCTTCGTTAATGATTGAAAAAGAGGAGGCAGTGAGGTGTTTTTTTTAAAAAAGATTTTTTTTAATAGTTCATGTAATAAAAATTTAAATTTAAAAAAGGAGGAAAGAATATTAATATGTAAAGGTCATTTAAATACATTTATATACATGAATTTTTTGAGAATAATTTTTCATGAACTCTTTTTACTCAGCTTTCTATGTTATTAATTTTAAATTGTTTTATGAATTGCCTGGTGATTGTTTCTCTGTACAGTCCTTATCTGAGTTAAAGTAAACAGGAAGATAACAGCTCAGAATTAAGTATTAGTCAATAGACAATGAAATGGATTTGATTTTATCTTATCGTTTATTTAAATATAGGCAAATAAATTATTTTAAATTTGATATCTAGTAGGCAAGGAAATCAGTTCTATTTCTGATTAATTGCATTTGCCTAGTTTTGGTGTAAAATTTTAAGTAGAGGTTTTTAACCTAATCAAACATAAAATCTTGTTAATTAAAATTAATAAAAGCTATACATTTGTTGCGTAATAAATATGAAGCATATTAATATGAGAAATATTTGTTTAAAACTATTCACTTTTATTATATTGCAATTAGTATTTGATAACAAAAGGACCACTACCTGGACTGAGCAATAAGTAATTTCAGAAGGCCCTTACATGTTGCTTTGTATTAAATTTTTAATGTCCTTTGTTAATATAAAAACGTTTATTATTTATATAATATGTTATTTTTTTATAAAATGATTGATGCAGTTGATTATTGATAATGTTATAATTTTATATAGTAAAGTTAAAATGATTGATATGCAGAAGTTTGTAGCTGTTTAAATAATATACCTAGAGAGAGAGAGTAAATTAGAGGGGAAACGAGCATTAATAATAATAATAAATCAGTCACCATTATCTTTTCACTTTGCTTTGTTCATGGACCAAAAATTTTTGTTTAAGATAGATTTATTGAAAAAAAAATTAATATTACTAATATAGTTAGTATATAATTTAAATCAAAACATCTATCTTATTTATTTTTTTAATTTTTTTCTTTTCTTTTCAAAGAGTGCTCCCTCATGAGCAGGTCATTTGCCTGTTTTGTCAGGTTGAGTTCAAGTTGCAGAGCAGGATTTATGGTGGCAGTTAAAAAAAAAGTGTGAGGATTGCGCGAATCATTTATGCCCAAATGGAGAATAAATTAAAATTTTAAAAGTGGAAATTATTATTTACCGTTGCCGAAGCGTGTATCTCACGCTCTGTTTAGATTTTATTTGAATGTTGAACCTTCTTTTCCTTTCTGTTTCAAGCAGAGACCTTTCGAATAGAGAGACTTTGAGAGCCACTAATTTATGAATGATATAGTCTTAGTTTTAAAAATAGCGAATTAATAAAAATTTGTGTTAATTAATGTTTTTTAAAAAGTAGTGAATTGGGAAGACAGATATTGATATAAATCAAAGAGACGAATTTTCTCAAGTGGAGGTTTTAAAAATATTAATTTAACAAATTTGATTTATCTAGTTAATAACTACATCTACATATATGTAAAATTTGATTTCTTATAATGATACAAATTTTATTTTTAATAAAGATTATGATGAAGACTTGAAGTAAATACCATAAATTAAACTGAAAAAAAGCATTAACTTTTTAACCTCAGCATTTAATAAAAATGAAAAAATAAACTTATACACTCATCAAGTAAACAATACCAAAGTGAAACCTAAGCTATTCTTAATGGTTATTTACCATTTCTTATCGGAACCTTTAAAAATGCTTACCCCATTGTGTTAAAAAAAAAGAATAAAAAACTGAAAAGAAGCCATGAGGAAAGCCAAAACTCTTCCTAAGTTGCAGCAATATAGGGTAAAGAATTGGTTTACATGGGCTACAAAAATAAAATTTTGATATAGAATTAAATTAAATTAAGTTAATAATAAACAAAACATAAAATACCATAGCCACCCAACTTCAATAAGACCTCAGTTAAAATCATAGAACACGAAACATGGTTCTCTACTTTTAAGCCAAAAATATATTGTAAATATAGGTATTTTAATTAATAATCCAGAAATTAACCCTAATAATAAAATTAAATTATCAAAATTACATATACACAACTGTATTTTTCTCAACTAAACATAAACTTAGAAGAAATTAATAAAGGTAAAGAATCAAATAAAGCATAAAAAAGAAGATATATTTTGATTGAAGACATTGAGATTGATATCCCCAAATAAAATTTTTGAGAATTTACAAAATTTATCTGTGGCTCAAATCAACTAATTGTATAAGTTATTTTTCTATTTTTATTAAATTCAAATTAATTTCTCATTTTAAATTTATTAGGTTAAGACATTAATGATATTTCAGTATAAATTAATTTTTTTCTGATTTGATCTAAAATTCGTTATTTCGAAGCGATATTTTAAATTTCGGTAGAAAAAAACTTTTTTTTTTTTAATTAAATTCTTGGAATTTTTTAACGATCTATAAAATCCAGTCAAGTAATAGAAAATTCGTGGAAATTTAACGATAAGCATTTTATTCATTCAATAAATGAATCTGTGTGATCAAATGAATAAATCGATACGAACTGAATATGATGAAAAAGTCGTTTATTTAATTATATTATGTCGATTCTTATTCATACGGTGTCACTTTTATTTGGTCATAGTCATTTTTCGCCACATTCATTTTGTCATAGATTCGTTTTTTAAGGAATTTTCCTCAAATATCTACTTGAAATAGAAAATAAACTATCGCTTCATTCCGCCATATAGCATTTAAGAATAATAAACCGTTTCTAATTTAAAATAATTTTCTTATTTTATCCGTTATCGTCGATTTCATTATTTAAGCGCTCTTCAGCTTTTCTTCAAAGCCCTCTAATAAACGAAATTGAGAGCCTCATTTTCCCGTTGCGTTCAGAAATTTAGGAAATGCACCCTCAAGCGGCGGAAAAGCGCGGCATCTTATTCAATAACCACGGGAAGACGATTTTAAAAGGCTCTCACAGGAGTACTCTGACAGATATCAGAAATCTGACTGAAACTCGGCAACAATGGGGTCTGCTCTTTCTAACGGTGTAACTTCCATGTCCGCAGCATTTAAAATCATTTTTTAAAGTGGTGGTTGAATGTTTTTCATGCACTGCTCGATAATCTCATCGGAAGCAATTTATTACGCTTCAACGAAAACGCAGGCGCCACGCATTATAGATATCATTTAACAAGTTTTAAAATCAGTTTATATCTGAGTTTTCAGAATTTGGTTTGGTTAAATCAGATTTTCTAAAGCATATTAATTTAGAAGAAGCGACAATTTTAAATTGAACTTAATTCCACCCTCACTCTTAATGATACTTGAGAAATTGTCAATACAAACCGCTCAATGGTAAGAGCAAAATTGGCAGCAGAGGGCTCTAGCGGTCATTTGAAGAACTAATTCAGGCAATACCCTTCGACTTGTTTGGGCCCGAGGGCTCGTTGGGGACAGTGTTTGAGCCGTTATTTTATAGTTTCGATTGTTGCCGAGTTGTTATTACAATATTTAATGAATTAACTAAGATTTAAAAATATATTAATACATTTTTTTAAAAGTTTATAAGTCAGAGTGGTATATTTTTATTTTAAATAGAAATGATTTATTATTTAAATGTTTTGGTAAATTTGGACCAACTCTAAAATTTATTTTTTCACATACAAAATGACATTTATTTGATAATAACATTTATTGCGGAAAAAAAAACGACATAAAGATTAACATGAGAAGTGTTTTAATATTATTGTTATTCCCTCCTTCTCTTCTCCTTCCTTCCTTCCTTTCCCATCTTGGTTGGTTCTTTGATATTTATGAAGTTGTTCTGACAAAAGGAGAGATAGGAAGGGACTGATCCGTTGTAATTTATCATTTCCGGTTGCTCTCACTCGTTCGTGGTTGAGAGAATCGCTCCAGCAGTTTTTCATATTATTACAGTTATTAATATTATGTTACTAAATTTTTTTCGTATTATGTACTCTGTTAGTGATTATGTTTCCGTTTATTTTGGATGTACATAAGTTGTATATAGGGTTGTGTCGTTTTTCATTCCAGCTTGAATGCAAAATGAGTTCATAAATTAATATTTAAGTTAGTATCGATTTTATGCAGTTTGCGTTTCTATATTTAGATGGACGTCGACGCGAAGAAAATGAAAAGAAAAAAATTATTTAAGAATAAAATGAGTGGATATTTTTTTATTATGCTACGAAAGTACGTGAAGAGGAAAAATTATTTTTAAAATTTAAAATAATTTTAATGGGGTTGAAAAAATTTCGTTGAATTTTTTATACTTTTTATTTAAAATAGAGATGAAACTCAATTTTCTTTTAATTTTGTATTAAATTAAAATATTTATTTTTAATTTGAAAGAGGACATGTAATATTAAAAAAAAAAAAAAAAAAAAAAATTGCTTCTCAACCTTAGTATCTAAAAGTAAGCATAATGAAAAGTAAAGAAAATCAATGGATAAAATGGAATTTGAAATGAAAGTATTTCAATTAGATTTAGAATTTGGAATTTAATTTCTGTTGGAAAACAACTTCAATAGAATTAGTCTCTAAATACCAAGTTATCTTTCTAGAAATAGCTATTGGAATTGTTTGCCATCAGAAATTACATTTTAAATTTTAATTGAAATACTTTCATTTCAAATTCCATTTTGTTTATTTATTTTCTTTGCTTTTCATTATGTTTACTTTTATGTTCTAAAGTTGAGAAGCAAATGTCGTTTATATTGCATGTCAGTAAGTTTGTCTCAACTTTATTTCCATGCTATTATTTGAAAGAGGAGCTCCTCCTTTTGAATAAATTTAATTTACTCTATACATATTCAATATCATATGTTAACATGTCAATAACAATCTTCCCGCAGTGCATCTTGAACTGGTTAGAAACACCGAAAACGAGAACTGGAATAATTGTGGCATTTCTTAAAATGTGTACTGCCTTTGCATAGGTTAAAAGGTTTTTCCAGTTTTTCGGCTCGGTCTTAATATTTTCGTCCAGCGGTATATCAATTTCTGTGATCTAACCGTATAAGAAGGAAATAGCTTTAACCACACACAAACACACACAAAAATTTTCTCAACGACAATATTAAGATGTTTGTAGTTAAAAGTTTTCCTTCACGCCACAGTTCCTTCTTTTTTTATTATTATTATCTATGACATAATTAGAAGTCTGTTTGTTATTCTTTCAATTATTATACTATCAGGTTTGTTGTTTTGTATGAAATTATCCTTCATTATTGTCTGGTCTTTGTGTACTTTCACAAGATTGTTTTCGTAACAAGCAACTGACGTGAAGCCCCAGTATTGGCTGGTTGTGTACCGCATTTACATGAAATTTCTTCCAACATAATTATAGTTACGCGGTTTTGATGGTATAAATATTCAATAAGAGCGAGCATCTGGAACAGCCCCTCTTAACGTGTTCAATTGTTTCTCCATTGCATCCACAAAGTCGAATTGGTCTAAAACTTGGCTTTTTCCAATAATAAATTTTTCATAGCTGTTAGTAGGCTATATCTAACTTGGTCTTGAATTTCATTGCAAATCTCTCGATTTTTCCTGTTAATTCTCCGCTTGGAAGAACTCTGATATTGACAAATCCAGATCATTACTTGCATCAAGTAATTTTGATACATATCTCCCATTTAACGCCATTCCTTTAAGAATAGTTAAATTAAAGTCCTGCAAGGATAAACCCAGCTGCGTCCATCCTATATCACTGTAATTAAAACAGTTGCAATATTTATCTTCTGCGGGGTTGCAATATTTATCTTCTGCGGGGTTGCAATATTTATCTTCTCTTGTTTCCTATTTTTGATGTTTAAAAATCCCCTATCCACTTTAATCCCTTTTGAATACGGTCGTGTATTACTGAAAATATGGAGGATTTTATTGAAGATTTATTTTATTCCATTATTATTTAATGATCCTCCTCTAACCTTAAAAATATATTTATCAAGTTTAGTGTTCCTTTGTAAAGTGCCTCTTTAAAAAAACAGACGACTTCTATTTCCTCCTTGTTTTTGAGTAGGCTAGCTTGAGAGGAGGGATATTTATGAATTTTGTATTTTATTTGGTGATTATTTATAGTTTGAAGCTGAATTTTTTTATTATTTTTAATACTGTTTCAAGCTTTTTATTTTTCTTTAATAATGTTTAAATTCATGACTTGAAGAACTTGCTCGCGATGCCAATTTGCAATTGTATGTTGCAGCATCGCGATGACGTAAGCGCACCTTGGAGCGCTAAAGTTATTAACCATTTTTTGGAATTAGTAATTGCAAAACGTATTCATGGTTATTGGCGCGTGAACGGCTTAAGTAGTCACGAATGACGTGCTATGGATCCGTTTTTTTTTAATTTTCCTTGTTTATTGTATGAAACCATCTGCTCGACAGAATTGCATTAGAAGGATTAAAGAGAGGCAAATAAAATGGAAAATTACTTTTATTTTTAATTGTTAAACGAATACAAGGTGAATGATGACGAATTTTTGTAAAGTATTTGGGTATTTCGTATGCATACTGGGTCTCGTATGTAATGGGCTTAGTCCAAATATATATCGCTTATACGGCTCTATAATCCAAAGATTTGAAAGTGAAAAAGAAGTTGTCGTCAAAGGCAGGTACGCTGCAAATTCTGTTGATTAATGCTTTCGTTATAAATGAGCGGCATGAATATATCCCTACTCCTGTTTTAATTGGGCTTCTTTTCAAAAGATTTGTTTAATAATAATAATAATAATAATAATAATAATAATAATAATAAATAATAATGATGCTGAAGGAGGTGGTATGTTGCACTTGTTCTCAGATAGATCGATCGACGGTTTTTAAGGGTGAACGGCTACTCGCAAATTGCACTCGCATGTAAATATTTGTAGCTATGATGAATTAAATGTTTGAATTATTGATTTTGCGCATCTATTTCTGTTCATTGACATTTTCTAAAAAGATCGAACTCCACCATATGTATCAGTAAGTACTTGCTTAGCCCGATGTTAGTCGGTTAATCTAGACTTTGAATTTTTATTAAATTTTTTTCATGTCCAGAAACTTAAGATGTTTGCCAAGAGCGGCTTCTGTATTCTTTAAAATGGGAAGACGATTCTGAAAACCTCTTGCAGGAGGTAGATATCAACAAGCTAAATTAGCAACATTGGGGTTTCCTCTTTCAAATGGTGTAAAATTTATTTATTCCTTTATTTTTATTTACAGCGATAATAATCTTCGAGATATTAAAAAGTTTATCATTAAATCTCTTCATGCGGTACAGCTTTCTGTTCTTGCGTGACATAATACATATTATTTTATTAACATTAAAGTTGGTGATTGTAACAGTCCACACAATGTTTAGTTAAAATGGAGATGGTAAGGAATTTGATTACAACTTCTTTACATAAATAAGTGATGACGAAAATAGCAGGTTCATTTTTATGGTTATGTGTGATTGAATCATAGCCTAAGTTCTTTTAGGCAGCTAAGGATGTAATTGGCCAGATAAGGAAGAATCCGAGGACCTTATATACATGTTTCTTTAAATTAGCATTATTGATAATACTTTGGAATGAGAAAAAAATGTAGTCGATTACCATTCAGGCATATTGTAAGGAGAAAACTTTGGGTCTTATTACAATAATCAGTTCTTGTGCCGATTTATATTAGTTTATGTGTCCGTACGATTAAAATTTGACTTTATAAATGGTGTTTGAAAAATTTGCGTACATAGTATGTAAACAAATCTGGTTTATAGCGAAGTACTCGACATTCTCATTGGAAGCAATTTATTTCTCTTCAGCGAAAAAGTAGTACCAAAAACGCAGACCATCTAAGGAGAAATTTTCTTATTCTTTAATGGAAAGCTCATTTGACGACAGACTCATAAACCTGAATTTTTATTAGAATTATAGCTACTCTACATGTGCAGTACCACTTTGTTAAACAAACGATTACTACTCCTCATTTAAATTTGATTTTGGGAAGCATAGAGAACATATTGGAAAGATTTTAAATTAAAATTAACTTTTACTTAGTTTTTAAATGGTACTCGAGAACGAACAGAAACAGCTAACGGTTAAATTGACAGTACGGAATTCTGATGATCATGTTATGAACGCGTTGTGTTCTAATTTAGGCGGAATTTTGAAACGTTTCAAGCTTTTATTGATTGTCTCGAGTATTGATCGTGAACGATTCTACACTATTAAGCTCTTCGATTTTATGAGGAAAATGAGTCTTTACGATAAATGTCCTCAAAGCCTCTTCAGTTTCAATCATGTATTTGCATTAATTATAAGCATTCTCAAACTCGTTCTGATAGTTTTTATTCAACGATTGTTACTTTTAACATTGAATCTACTTTATTACGATTAACTTTAACTTTATTATTAAACGACTGCTAATTTGTGATTGATTGTTTTGTTAATAATTTATTTATATATTGATCTGATGATCTTTTTTTTTTTTTTTTTCTTGGGAGCAAGAAATCGATTGGTCATCATCTAAAGTATAGCTTTTAGTTACGAGATTTGAGGATTAGATTAATATTTCGTCATAGAAAATTTTTTTTCATACAATTTTAATATTTCCGGTCGAAGGAAATATTAATGTTTTAATTAGTTGTTTTTTTCCAAACAAACTTTTTTTTTCAATTAATATTATTATATAAAGAATTTTTGCTTTATATTTTAGTTAAAATGTATCATGTTTAATTTAAGTGGATTTATTTCTCACAAACAATGCGCGTTAGTCAAATACATGTACACATAACACATCTTTCATCTTTGCAACACATCTAAACAAACGGAAATCGGAAAAGGAACGGAGTCTGGACTGGATGTACGTATGAGATGTTCAAATATCATTGTCATATAGTTTCAGTGGTTGTCACAAATGAACGTTTTCGTGTTGCAAAAGCACAGTTTTCTATCTTTCAACTTCGTTTGAGCGGTCAGTGTAATCCATATTTTAAGGGTGTTATAATATCAGGCCATTGCAGTTACAGAAGAACAGAAACATCACTTTATCTGCAGATGCATGAGTTTTGAATATATTTTTTGTCTTTCCCGCAGTATGTTTCCAGTCTTTGTATATTTCCTATGTTCTCACACTTGGCCGTAGAAATCGTACCATATCTTGCTGTTCATCAATGGGGCAACAATTAAATACTGTACAATGTACAATGAATACTCAACTATAAAATAAATAACGGTTCAAGGATACAACGGAATTGTTGTGCCTTGCAATTAAAATATCACTTATTTAATTGGGAAAATGTTATGACCGCAAAATAAAATAAAAATTATATTCGAAAGGAATAAGGAGGCAATAGCTATAAAACTGTCCCACTAACAAATCATGAAAAACAAACAGAAATACATACCATCGACCATTTTTACAGTGGATATGATAATAAACTTACCCGTAATTAGCAAAACCCACAACCCTATCGCCAACAACACAGTAGGCAAAATTCACCCATTTCGGCCCAGAAATAAACCCCATTGTAAAAGACTGCCTCGAAATTGTATTCATCATAAAAAAAAAAGAGATGGGGGGGGGGAGCAATATATAAAATTTCTCGTCAGCGAAAAATTACCAGAAATCGGGAAACAAAACAGACGTCTACAGATTATATTATTCCAACTGTACAAACTAGTACAGTAAAACTAGTACAGTAAAACTTGTCTAATTTGGACGCCTGCGGTCCAACTAAATTTTTATCTCACTTTGGCAGGTATCCAGTGTATTGGAAAAGTGTCTAGTATTATTAACGGCAGACACGAATTACGAAGTTCGAAGTAACTCTAAGCTTATCCTCATTTATGAAAAGACATTTCCTTTCTAATGGCTTTAGTTTGTGAAATAATTTTCACCTCCAGTTAATCTAATAGACTTGTAGGACACATCCTTACAAAACGTGAAATTGGTAAACTAGACGAAACATTATATCCTGAAATTACTATTAATAAAGTGAAGATTCGAGAAATTATCTGTTTATAAGTCAACAATTACAACAAGTCATAATTTTTAAGTTCCAAATTACATTCTGAAGATATCTGTAAATTCTTTATCAATCTCTAAATAAGTTTGATACTTATGACTCAGAATATGTTATCCTCCGTGTTACTTTATATTTTGTATGGTCCAATAAAGTTTTGTTCTAATTTTGGCAAGTTTCCAAATAGGTGAAAAAAGTGTCCAACTTTACAAGTTTTACTTCTCCTAAATATCCACGATGTGACCATTATTTAAACTGCTCCAATGCATGTATCACTTATTCACTTCAATCAAACATTGCCATCCTTCGGTATAAGATATTTACTTTTAATTTATCTTTTATAATTACATATATATTATTAATCAAATTTAAACTCGTGCTGTAATTCATATTTTTATAAACTGTTAATTTACAGTAAAACCTGTGAAATTGGATAATTCTATATATTGTCCACTTTGTTTTTTACTCATGCCAAATAAATTCAATCTATTTCTATTGTTTTGTATATTTTGGATACCTGCCAGAGTTGGACAAAATTTTATTGGATCGTAGGTGTCCACATTATGCAAGTTTTACTGTTTATTACAATTATATATGGACCATTCACAGCACTGATGATGGCCTCTTGGCCAAAACCGGTATGTTGTTCTGAAGAAGTATTCTATCCTTTCAATAATAATTAACAATATGAGCCCAGTTCTTCAATAATAATAATAATAATAATAATAATAATAATAATAATAATAATTTGGCAAATCGTCTACAGAAGATAATCGGGAATATACGTAATTACAGTTTTTTGCTTTCTTAAAAATTAAAATTGTTAAAAATAATTATAAACAAAGAACATTGTGAAGAACACGTTTGTTGAAATAAATTTAAATTTGTGTTATTTAAATTTAAAAAGAAGATTATCTGAAGATGGACCTAGTATTCTTAAAGATAAAGCTTAAATAACGAAATGAAGGAGAACATTTAAAAAGTGATGAAAGAGTGTACAGTGAGGTAGAGTGAAGATGTGATGCCACCACAGTGGTTGTAGAAATATCCATTGAGGAAGGGAAAAAAAAGGAAAAGTTGTTCACTGAAGAAGAGTACATGAACTGTGTAAAGTGATTAGCGTGGAATTAAGGACTGTATAAAAGAAATGCTCAGAGTTATTATTTCCATAGGTGATTTAAAATTCATAAATATATACCAATAGGTTATAAGTGAAGGTTTTATTAGAATATTTTATAATTTTAAATTTATTGTTATTACTATTGAAAGTTGTTTAGATTGGAAATTTTCTTTGCGGTGTTGTTTGTATTTAATAAGAATGTATAGTCTCTGTTATTATTATATTTTATTATTTATGAGTTTTTCTTTCGCGAGATATTTACTTAATAAAATCTTCCTTCATTTCTTAAGTAAATGGATATCTATATATCTATCTATCCATCTAGTGTGTATGGTAATCGATATTTCCCCGTTTAAATTTATTTGCTTGCTTTTTGGGCTGAGGGAAACTCGGCGAATATTTATTAACTTTGAAGCTTCCTTCCTTCCCCCTCCCTCCCTTGCGGAACGACGAAGGCCTCGAGCTTTTGCGCATGTGCAGTCGTGACGCTCCTCTGGCCTACCCCCCCTTCTTCTCTCTTGTCTTTTTTTTCTTTCTTCTTTTTCTTCTTTGTGAATGGCTTTGGCAAAAGTAGGGAGTTTAAAATTAATTTTCTGTCTGCTTCTTGTTTTTTTTCTTTCTTTTTGTTCTTTGTTTCTAGAGTTTGAAGGGAGACGAGTTTGCTGGATTATTATTATTATTATTATTATTATTATTATTATTATTATTATTATTATATATCTGATATTAATTAATAAATTAACTGACACAACTTATTCTTTAAAATAAAGATGAATAATTTTGTATAATTCTGGAAGTTTATTTTCAAACAAGGATTTCAGCTTAAATTTCTGCAACAATCTCGTTTGTTTATTTAGTTTCTTAAAAATGTATATATTTGTGCTGGAGAATGAAATTTTCATGGCGCTCGTTCACGGGTTCTAAGAATCCTAGGAAGCTTAAAAATGTCTCACTTTGTAGTTTCTGCTTTATGATATTTTTGTATGGAGCTCAGTGCCTGGACGGTTTATATTTTTTGTTTTAAATGTATTTATGTTTTAGTTTTTTTTTAAAATTTTTTTAGTTTCTTTATAGTTTATAAATTTGCAATAAAGCCTCAAGAGAAATTAAAAGGAGAAAGATATTATTAATATGACATGGATTATGCAAAATAAATTAAGCAATTTTAAATTTAGCCAATTAAGATTGAATTTAATCAGAAAAATTTATGTTAAAATTAATAATTATCATTAACATGCCCCGAAAGCTCTTTATAAAATAAAAATAAATAAATTTAGAAAATATTTTTATAATTAAAATTCAGCCAAAATTGGCTAAAGTTAATTTTTTTTTCCTCCTTTTCATTTCTTTTGATGTTTTATTGTAAATTTGTAAATAATATTATCGCATATGCTTTTTACAGTAAATTTCTGCTTTATTATTCATTTTTTTAAAAATTTATTTTA
The DNA here is from genome assembly GCA_023313115.1 of Rhysida immarginata. Lineage (NCBI taxonomy): Eukaryota > Metazoa > Arthropoda > Chilopoda > Scolopendromorpha > Scolopendridae > Rhysida > Rhysida immarginata. The sequence goes on along the minus strand of JAHWFO010024534.1, from coordinate 123,097 downwards.
CTTTTTAAAATGTTATAGACTAATAGAAACATCTAAAATGATGATTTTCGGAATCGGTTTACTCTCAAAGCTAGCCTTGCGTGATTACCTTATAATACAGTAATAACATTAACTTAAAACCAGTTGAAAATTCGCTGTATTGCTTTTTCAGAACGATGTTAAAAACGCAAGCCAGTTAAAACGATGGTCGTTCTTTTGCCAATTTTTTTTTCGAATTTTTAGATTTTGACTTCAGATTCGGATAGAGCATCAAAATGTAAATAAAAGATATAATAGACACGCGGGAAATAAAAATTTTAATAAAATGCCCTATCTCTTCGGGAACATGTGTGCCTACTATAACTTTTACTTCTTTTTGATTGGCAACAGAACGACCGACTTCGGAAATTCAGTAATGATGTTTTTACATTATTGAAAATTATTTTTGTAATTAAAGCAAAATGTATATATAAAATTAAATTACGGAGTTATTTTCCGGTCCTCAGCTTGAAAATTTGCCATCAATAGATTAACAATGGGTTTATTCAAATACGACTCGATAACTTCAACTCTCAATAATCTTTCACTGCCTACACTGGAATCAGTGAGCGAATTTAAAAGAAAATAAAAAACTTTTATACTAATCCTGCTCATTTTAATCTTAAATTGATTTCTCTCTTCGAACATCATTCGATTAACTCGAAGATATCGATTGAAATGCCTTACGATCTACAGAATAAGATTAGAAATTATCCTGATTCTATCACCTTCAACACGTAAATAAAAAAATGATAGTCTAAATAAATAATGGAAAAACAATTATCAGTGTTATAAAAACGGTATTTTTTTAAAAAATCTTTTTAGAGTCCTATCTAGAAGTCATAACTAGCAGTTTTCTCACTGAGAAGGAACTTATCATTCATTATTGCGGTTCGAGAAGCTCAATTTCAATAATGAACTGGTATTTTGGGAGTTTCTTACTGGAACAATGATTTTTGAGTTTATACTCATTTCAGGAAATTACTTGGGTCATATCGACTCTAGGGATGCAAATCAATAATAATGATAAATATTGTATTCAAAACGGTGAAATCGACATTTCTTCATCCACTTGGAAATAAACGTATTTGATTCTTTCCCATGATGGAGATGAATTGTGGTTGAACAAGATTATAGTTTTTCAACATAACTTTTTAAATATAATTCCGCCGATAAAATAAAAGGCATATACATATGCATTTCTTAAATTTTAAATTATCCCAATTAAGATACTTAAGGAAAAAAATGCCTTAAAGTGTTAATCCAAAACCTCTACGCCCCATTTTGTTTAATTACCTGGATGATTACATCGGGAATCTCCTCTTAATTGTGCAGCAATTTCAACAATAGAATGCCATCGCGATTACAGTGGCCAAATTCGGACTGGAAGCTAAGTTACAGAGGCGAACCAAATAGGACCAAGCCTAAGGGGCATAAGTGAATGGAGGTGAAAAGTTATATGTCAGTGGAAATATTAAATTCTGGGTCAGTGCCGTCTTAACGTATGGGCACTGCCCGGAGGCCTCACGAGTATTGGAGCCCATATTCGTGTAAGAAACGGCTCCAAAACACTACTAAAGGCTGAGACCCATGCTGGATGTAGGAATTTTCTTTACTCTGTGATATGAGTTTAAATTATGGCTTTCTATAGGGTTTTGTATATTATTGATTTATAATCAACAGATCTTTGGGTCGTTGTATTGTTGTTTCTAATAGGAGAAATAGAGGCCTTACAATACATTATAGTTAGTTTGAAGAAACTGACTAGTTTTGCCATTTATTCCCGGCTTTTTCAAAGTGATAAGAAGAGGAAATTATACCGACGGATATTCTCAATACACAGCTGTTACTTGACATTTTTCCAATGTTAACTTCTATTCGTGATCTATTGTAATGAACTCTGTTCCATAAGATTTATATAATTGTTAAAACATAGCAAATCACAGAATTGTATTGTATTCTTATATATTAGTTTCTATAATTCCACCCAATCACAGAAATTTGTTATGTTCATATTCCTGTATAATAGCCTCAGATAATTGTATAATCCTATCCAATCACAGCAATGTTATGTTCACAAAGCGTTATAATTTCCTCTTCTTATCAATTTGAAAATCCCGAGAATAAATGGCGAAACTAGTCAGTTTCTTCAAACTAACTATAATGTATTGTAAGGCCTCTATTTCTCATATTGATTTATTATTATTTGTTGCTTCTTAGCATACTTTCTGACTTTTATGCCTTATATTTTAGGCATATGTCGGTCGGTCATTAAAAAATTATCATCAGCATTTTTAATATACTGATATGTCCATTTATAAGGATTATAAATGTGTATAGTTATTTATGAAATTTATTTAATTTAGCCTACATTTGGTTGGCTCAAAAGGTTCTATTCACTTCACTGGTTTCTTAGACATAAACTTAACTAACTTAAATATATTAAGTCTTGATTTTGCTGTATTTCATATCATATGTTACCGATATGAAATGTAGTAAGAATAATCCTAAAATGATGATTTAAAAAAAAATTGATTTATATTCTCGGAATTTTTGGAGCTTGTTTCAACAGATGTCTCGACTCCTTTGATTTATGGTTTCTCATTTTTGAAAATGAAAAATGTCATTTCGTCTGGGACAGTTGAATTATTTGAATTTTTAAGATAATTTTATTTCGGTTTAAAGGATATTAAATAATAAAGCAAGACGATTAATGTTTGGATTGACTTTAGTAGATGTAAATGAAGTTAAAATTTTTAATGTCAATTTTATAATTTCTTTCAGGGTTGTATTTTGTTATTTTTAAGCTAAATCTTGAGTGTAAAAATATTTATTCGTTTATTTTATTTATATATGAAGAATCACGAGGAGCCTTTTTTCTTTTTTTTTTAAAAAAAAAAAGTTTTTGAGTGGATGGCATTCCATTGAAGATGGAGATTTGCAAAAAGTCGTATATAGGTTAAGGCAGTTGACCCTCAAAGAGCTGTTAGAGAAATTTACGGAATTTGAATAAACACAGAGTCAAGTTTTCTCAAGTGCATTGAAACGTGTGTTATATTGGGACAAACAAAATAGTAAATTATAACCAGAAACACCCTGGATAATGTCATTGTATTGAATTATGTACATATCTATTCAGATTTACCGTCTCGTTAGTATTATTCGGAGAAATAATTTTTTTGAATTTTAATAAATATTATTTATTTCTTAAAAACTTGATATAAGAATTTCTTTTTCAGTTACAAAATATTTTTAAATTAAAAAATACCGGGATAATTAATCAGAATGTGCTCTTGGTCAGCCGAGTTATCCAAAGAAAGAAATGTCTTAGGGGCGTGACTCCAACCTGGACATATTGATTTATTTATTTATTTTTAATATTTTGTCCAGAAAAACATGACAGTGCTACAATTAGTTCGTGATATTATCACCAGAGTCTTCCACTGCCATTTTTGCTTTTACTATTTAGCGACTTTTATTCCTAATCAGCAAATTAAATTATTCAAACATTCCTCAAGAACATTAAGGAATTAAGGAATTAACACGTATCCTCTGCTTCTCCAACTATAACTTATATACAGGGTGATTCAAAATGATGTCCGGCATTTCAAAACTGTACTATGCATTCATTTTATAACAAACTAACTAGACCGAGTTTAAAATGCAAGAAACTCAAATATTTATTGATTCTAGTATTACAAATGTTCTATGCGACTCCTTCGAGTAACCCGGACAATGTCAATCTCATCCCAAACTCCTTTCAGCATGACTGCTGTTACTAGTCGTTTTGGCATAACTGTTGGACATAGAGCTTGAACCTTTTGAAACCTGTATAGTTTCATTTTCAATCGTCTCCTCACCACACACTTCTTTTTGGAAGTTGCAGTTCACGACTAGCTTTACGAGTTGATTTCTGCGGGCTGCGGGTGTAGTGGCACTTACTGCTTCCACCTTTTTTTTTTTTCACTTACACGTAGCCTTCCCGTACTTTTGCGTTTACAAAGACATCCAGTTTCCAGAAATTGGTCATACCACTTACGAATGCTACTATTGTAGGGTTCAGCAATAGGGTTAAGCTGGCTGCCCCGTAAGAACCAAAGAAGAATAGCGTCAGTAGGGCAATATTAATGAAATTGCCTACGAAATGCCCGCTGGACTAAAATTATAGAGTTTGTTTTTGCATACTCCAAGACGCAATATCCCTTTTCATTTACAGCCGCAATCTTTACTTTTATCGCGACACTAGCCCCACTACAGCCTCCAATTGCGGGAAGGTTAAAAATATTTGAGTTTTCCTGCATTTTAAACCCGGTCTGGTTAGTTTGTTATAAAATAAATGCATAGTAAAATTTTGAAATGCCGGACATCATTTTGAATCACCCTGTATATTCAAGTCTCAAGATCTTGTACTGTTACTGTAAATATGAATGAGGCAGGTCTAAATTTATTCTTGTTCAACTTCAGACCTGCCTCATTCATAACTTAAATACACCATTATTGGTTACGTGAATGAAGGGCGCTAAACGTTTGCTGAAAGTAGTTCGTTGTATGGAGTCACAAAGCGACAATTGTATTGAAACTTCAGGTCTAAAATAGGTTTGAACGTGTCAACTGACAACTTCTTTTCCATTAAAAAATAATTAACTGCAATCTGTAACTGCCTAGGTTTTTTTTTTGTTTGTTTGTTTGTTTTTTAAGCGCTGAGAACCAAATTCCTTTTGATGATAATGACGACCTATAAATTTCGAATTTTAATCCTACGGATTTATAAGTTACATCATTGAAAACAGAAACCCCAATGGTGTTAAGTTCTCATTCATTCTGAGTTATTTATGGAAATACACAAGGAATTTTAAAATTGTCTTCACATGTTAAAGAAAAAAAGACTCATACTGGCGATCGCGTATTCCAAATTGAGACGTTCCGGAATTGATTTTTAAATTTTATACCGAATCGATCGATTGATATTTATATTTAGATATCTGTGTTAAATAAGGAAGACTTTACTCATTTAGACACTATAATGAGCAAAATATAGCTCAATTGGTAGAGCACTGCCAGCGACAGGCATAGTCCCTGGTTCGAGTCCAGATCGTGGAATTTTTCCTTCCCTTTTCTCCTTTGTATTTAACATAGTGTAATGGAAAAAATAATTGGAATGTACGATGTCGACACCTTTCTTTTATTTACATCACTATCTCCTGCTACAACGAAAAAAGTAACTGTTTGTACATTAGCTACTTTTTGATAATAATTTTTTCAGGTTAAATAACGATGATGGAAAGAAGTAGAAACAACCGTAGTTAGACTCCAATACGATTGCAGAGGAACATGTAATTCAAACGAATAGCAGCTTAATTAAGGACAGAAAATATGTTGCCATTTTGATTCCCCTTTTATTAAAAAAAAATCAGTTTTAAAATTAATTTAAATTAAAAAAAAATCTAATAGAGTAGCGAACTCTTGAGTGAAACAAATTATTGAATTGAGTTAAGTTGCGTAATTGAATTAGTAATGAGTTTTCGTGAATTTTTAATTGGGTGTTTATTAAGAATTGGATTCTGAAGATTTTTTTTTTTTGGTCTCCATTCTCTTCTCTCTGTATTGGCAAATCGGTACCTTTCGGTTTGTTGACTTCGCTTAAAAAAGAAAAAAAAAAGAAAAAGTGCTCGGCAATCGATTACGGATGACGACGACGTGAAAAGCTCAAAGGACTCCCCCTCCACTTTAGTCTGTTACAAAATTCATTAAATGGTCTTTAAAAAAAGAAAGAAAAGAAAGGAACCAGTTTCCGATGAAGATCGGTGAAGGAGAATGAGGGAGTCACCATCTTGAGCTTGTTCTTTGAGAGATTTTCCCCCTCCTTAAAAAAATTCCTTTTTCTTCGTTTGTTTTGAGTTTAATGAAGCATTTGATAAGACTCCATTTTATAAATTTTATTATGTTGAATTAATAGGAAATTATTTTTATAGCAACATTTTGCTTGTTCTGTTGGATACGACGGGAGAATTGTTTGCGTCATTGCGGAAGGAAAAAATGTTGTTGTTGTTAATAATAATTGTATTGTATTGTATTGTAGCAATAATAATAATAATAATAATATTTTGTTGCCTACATGAAATGAAAATATTTATTCAAAATATAAAGTGAGGAATAAACTTCTGTCGATTGAAGTGGCATTTATGCCTGTTTCAAAGAACTTTTTTACACCGACATCCTATGAAGTCCTTAAAGAGTGTCTCACTTGGAAGAAGTTTTTTTTCCCACTGATAATTCTGGGATGGACGTTCGTGGACATCTTTACCACTCACCGAGGTGTTGAGGGTAATACTCGCATTAGTGGTTCACCACTCCTAAGTTGACAGCTCCTCTTTTGATTCTTAACATGTGGTCACCAAAGTCTTTTTCGAATTTCTCCAAGGCATCCAGCCATTACAGTTGTGATTGTCGTAGAGTTTTCGTTTTTCATCATATGAACCTGAAATGGGCCATTTTTCTACCGGATACTCAAATTTTCAGGCTGGATTTGCGAAGTCTGTCGTTCTACACTGTAATGCCATTTTTTCCGAATTTTTTTGATTTTGACTTCAGATTTGGATAGAGCATCAAAAAGTAAGTAAAAGTAATAATAGGCATACATATCTTATCAATTCGGGAACATGGCCCAAATGTTAAGTTTAACCGTCATTTTGGCCATGCTCCCGAATATCTAGACATGTTATAATTTTTACCCACTTTTTGTTGCTCTATCGGAATCAGAAGTCAAAATCAAAAAATTCGAAAAAAATTGGCGACGGAACGACCTACTTCGCGAATTCAGTAACAATTCTTTTAATTAACGTCGTTATGATTATGCATAACGATTAATTAACATCGTTATGATTATGCAGTACCACGCTTTCTCAGCTAGTTTAGTATTGAAATCGAATTTTTCATCGTTACATGTAAGAATAAAGAATTGAGTGATACCGACTAAAGTGATATCAAAAACTGATCCTATAGGTAGAACAGTAAAAATGTGCACCTGCCTAATATGTATCATAAAGGTATATTTTCTACAGAAAATAGAACAAAATCCTAATACTCAAGAGAGCTTCAAAAGAGTCCTGTGTACTGTCGGCTGTACGATTTTAATCCCTTTTGGAGAACAGCATTGATTATTGTTGCTTTTTAAAACAGTGGGTATTTAATCTATACCACTGATGAATATGTGATGGGCTCATATACTGATACATAGGTTAACTTATTTGCGGCTATTGCGAAAATTATTCCTAATGTTCCAAATGATTCCTTTTTTCTCCAGATTGTTGGCTAATAAGAAGAGAGACTATTCCAAATTCAATAGGGTTTAAAATATATATACTTAAGGGTGTCCGAAGAATCAAAATAAGTTGTTGTTATAAGATTGGATCTCCTCCAAACGCTGTAATTTGTGTCTTCCTGTCAAATCTTGTGGAACCCATTTATCGACTTTTTTCACTTTCTTAGAGCTGCATGATGTCTGGAAGCTGTGGTTACACCTACTCGAACAGTTACAGAGGGGTTGTTTTCGAAATTCACTGCCTTGAGGCCATCGTCACAGGCTATCTTCTCAGGCTCAAAGCAGTGTTGCGAGCGGTACAATCTCCACGTTTGAATATCGTGTAGGAAAAAAAAAAGCCCTATTTCATGCGATTCCATTAGTGCAAGTGATACAGAATTTCTTTCTATTTTTGGACCAATCTGAAAAACATACAGGAAAGAAATTATTGACAACACGGAAAGAACGTTCATCATCTAAATATTTCCATGAAAAACAAGTTTAAAAATAAAATAAATTAATATAACAACATAGTAATTTTCAAATTTTTTATACCTTTTATTTAAATGATAAATGTCAGTCTAAAATATTCAAATATAAAATTTCATATTGAAAAGTTTTCGACATCAAAGTTCATAAAAACGCCTAAAGTTTCTTTAACGCGACGAAATTATCTCACAATAAAGTAACAAATCCTCAGATCTAATGAATGAGCTCTTGACGGTCATCTCGGCCGCCGCCTTCAGAGTATAAATATTAAACAGACCAAATCTGTATAGAAAAGAAAATCTCTCACCACAAAAAAATCATCTTAGATATGAAACGGCGGATACATATTCCGAAGGCCATGCCTTCATTCTCAACGGAAAGTTCTCAATCTTGAAGAGCACACATTCACAGACGGTTATTAAAGTTTTCTGGCGGGGTCCTAAAAAGGACTGACGGTTTTTAAAATGGAATAGTAAGCAAACGGTGACAGTTATTAAAGTTATTCTCGCGGAAGATTAATGTGAGAGATCAGAAATTTGTCTTCACATTTCAGTTTTTTTTTTTTATTTCGCCTTCGAAATCCGCATCATTTACTCAATAATTTGGTAAGTTTCCTTGTGTTAGTATCAAATTGCACCGACAAGTAGAACTGTATGCGAGGCATTGCTGAAGGCCAGTTAGATGACGCGATGGAAGTGCAGTAGCAATTTTGTCAGTGGAGAGGTGAACTCCGATTCCAGTATTCATTGTAGGAAAGAATGTTTATTGTATTGGAATAGCATCGATTGATTGAGAATACAAAAGCGACAAGAAGAAGCTTCAAGTGCAGATTTAATGAAATTTGGTATTACCACAAGGAAACGTACCAAAGCAAATCCTGACTTCACACTTTAATCTCCTACCAGAATAACTTTATTAACTGTCACCGTTTTCTTGCTATTCCATTTTAAAAACCGTCAGTCTTTTTTAGGACATCCTCTACATACATAACATACATACATACATATGTACTTGTACAGAGACAATTTTCTTTTACTATATAAGAAAAAGAAAGTTTGAATCCAATTAAAGTAACATGCATTTAATCTTCAACGCCTTAAGACTTCTCGATGCATGACGTTCAGTTTCAAATTCAACAACGTTTAATCGTTAATATTTTCTAAAATAAAAAGATTTACCATTCCTGAAAATCAAATTAAAAAAGGGGGGAAGAGGAAAAATTAATTACTCAAAGCCTCAACAGGGTGCAGTAGCAGTCCTCAGCCTTATTTCTGGACTACTTATCATAGCCATGACTTACAAATTACTATAGGTATCCGTGGATGGCGTTTTACAAAAGAAAACCTGGCATTTTGTGAAACGAACATAAATTTATTGACTTTGCAAAATGCCTGGTCGAATCAATTACATTGGAAAACGGAATTTTTAAATACAATTTGACTAGAACAAATTTTGGAATAGCGTTTTTCTCAGTTATTTACGATTATATTATATAAGGTAAGTTCTAGAAGAAAACTCCAATCTTAAATTCAAAGGTAATTGAAAAGTTTACATTTTTATGGAATTTTTAAATTATTGGATCATGCAATAATTGATTCTTTATCTAGCTTTTCGCTGAAGAAGACGACGTTGTCGTCGAAATGCATATACTGACATTAATTAAAATTGTGGAAATAGTGGTTTCCTTATTTATTTTATACAGTTTACTGTTTTCCACAGTTTCTGGCAATTTTCTTATCTGGATCAAGCATTAAATTATTTTTCTTTTAAATTAATTAAAAATATTACTTGAACATGTGCCAAAAATTTGTCCTTTGTAATCACTTCTTTAGAACATAATATCAGATTGAGTCATTCTGGTTCGGAGAGCAAAAGATAAGAAGAATTGCTGTTTATCTGGTCCAGTAATCTAATAATAGTAATCTCGGATTAACGATTTCATCTTGAGATAGAGAAGTTGTCGAATAGGAATTCAAATTGGCGTTGACTATTTTGCTGTTAAAAATTCAATAGAATATGTTTTCTAAAATAAAATAAATTAAAAGCCTGTTAGGGTTAATTTACAACCCATTTTGTCAGATTACAGTATTTTTATTCAATTTATTACAATTTGTGTTTTATTTGAAAGTCGGTTCTTGGTTGTCACTGTCGCTGACGGAGAAGAAATCGATTGCGCTCAGTTTCTCTTCCTGCGAAGAGGAACGTTTTATATGTTGTAAATATTTTATAATAAATGTAATAAATGTATAGTCTAGGAAGTGACTTAAGAGATCAAATAAGAGCAGTTGAATCGGGGAGATAATGTTTGGGGAAGGGCGTCGAAATTTGCATGAAATGGTAAATATGTTATGAATAATAAATGATTTAAGCAAAATGAATGAACCCTATAAATTCTTGGCAAAGAGAGATAGTGGGAGTTTCACTACGCCAACAAATGCGATGTTATTGAAGTACGTGTGTTATGAAATAAAATTTTAATTTCTATATTCTAATATATAATGACTTATTATGAATAATTAGCAACTTTGTTATTTATTGCAAGCATTTAGTAGACGCAAAGATGTTTTTTAGTTAGGCAGTTTTGTATTACGAAATGGGAGTCTAATAAATGCAGGTTACAGAGGAATTGATACATTACGTCATGGATGCTATAGTTGTTTAATAAGTTGCAAATTGCTCACGTGTCGAATGGAGTGAGTAAGGAGAACAGTTAAGGCAATCGATCGATGGAAGGGGAAATCAATCGTTTTGGACGACGACATCCTCAGCTACTGTGCTCCCGTGGAGAGTTTCCATACTAGGGCTGTGCTCATAAATACAAAGCTGAGTCGATGATGCTTATCATTGTGGCTACGACCATCAACGGTTCATTTTAAGTCATAATACCTTACAGAACCGTCGGTTGATGCTAAATGGTATCTTAATGAACATGTAGCTAATATTGCACATCGTAGTTGAGAGTTAGAGCCGCTTGACGTCATCGGACGGCGGATTAATTGTGCACTTCCTTTTCGCATACATTATATATACGATTTCTGTTTAGGTTAGGCTAAAATCAGGTATGTCGAGGATCCCTAATGTGTTTATCTAAGGCAATTAATTGCTAAATAGCTGACGTGGATGCGTTACTCGCACTAGGTGTATCATTTTGATTGGTTGATTATTAAAATTACTTTATACAAAGTAACTTCGTAATGGAGTGCTTGCGGTAGTGTACTTTATGATCTCCATTTATCGCCTATAATCCAGGCCCTAGACACAGACTCGCGTCTTTTCAAACTGATGAATAAATAAGTATTATTTAAGAATAATATACAAAGTGTCTATAAAAGAGTTGCACCATAACAATATTTAATTATTTTTGAATGTAATACCGTAATCATGTATCTTTTTTTCAGCATGTTAACAAGAAATTCCACTAGTTGTAGCTGATAGATTCGTTTTTTGCAGAAACTGCTCACAGGAGAAAGCGTTTGCCAAAACAGAATCACTAATCACTTTTCAAAAAGGTCTCCAAAAAGGTTTTCATCCAGTTTTTATTTGGTAGGTCAGCCTGTATCTCTTCTGAACAGTGATTTTCGCAATCAAATTACACACTGCACTCACAGCAATATGCGGTTAATATGACCCGCTTGTGAGAGTCATATGATTCTTCCAATACGACCCATTTAAGAGAGTCGTTGGACACAGATGTCAGTAAGAGTTGTTTGACCCGAATTTCCGAGTCACCATTCTCGGGTCAATTGACTCGACTGCACAAGAATTAAGATTCATTAACGGAATGTTTACTATACGCGTATATAATTATTTACAAATTTTTACATACATATTTATTTATTTTCTCAGCTACTTACACACTTACAGGTATATAGTCATATTTACACAAATTTACACTTATATAGTCATATTTACACACGTGTATACACAATATACACAAGTTTACACACGGGTATATATCAATTCACACAAGTTTACATACATCTATACACTTATTTACACAAGTTTACACTTACTTACACAGGTTTAAGCTTATGTACAACTCTGTACAGCTTATTTACACACGTTTACACACATTTATACATATATGTGCACAAATTTATACACGTGTATAGTCAATTTACACATTTGTACACACGATATATACAAGTTTACACACGGATATACACCAATTCACACAGGTTTACATACGTCTATACATCTATTTACACAAGTTTACACTTTTGTACCCATCTGTATAGCATATTTACACATTAATACATACAGGTACACAAATTTACACACGTGTATACACCAATTTACACAGGCATACACACCTATTTACACAATTTTACAAACGTGTATACAGCAATTTACACAGGCTTACACACCTATTTACACAATTTTACACGTGTATACTGATACTTACACAAGTTTATATTTGTATACCGACCTGTATTTGCATTTTATCATCTTTATAGTCAAAATTCGCCAGCAGAAGATAGAACTCCAAGCTTGTAGGCAAAAAAAAGATTTTAATGATAAATCTGTTGCTAAATTCTAAAGTACCGATCGCTGTGTTCATAGAGAAACGACAGCTCTTGAACGGTAGACAACAATAGGAAGAAAAACGATATCTTTTTAAAATTTTTAAACATCAGTTTAAAAAAAAAAAAAAAGTCCTTTATTGATTTAAGAATACATTCAACTTCTAATGTACAATGCAATAAATTCATCATCACCTCAACAGAACTGATTTGCACAAAAATCAAGGGATTATTTTTATTGTAACCATTACATCGTTCTCATTATAAATTTGCAAGATTCCTTTTTCATTCCTTTGGGTAGGCTAAATGGAAACTATCACGAGGAGCCTGAAGAGGAAGCCTCATATTTGTATCCTTGGCAATCTGAAATGCAGAAAAAAGTTACACTCCCTACAATAATGGAAACAGTGACATTTTATTTCTGTTAATATCATATTCGACCTCCGTGCTGAAATTAAGTCACCCACCCTTCTTACTTTCTATAAGGCTCCGATACACAGCTTTCAGTGTATAGATCCATTCTTACTGCGAGAAACTGGCCATGTTGTTAGCAGTCGATAATAATGAATGCTGTTCATTGGAAATGCATTTCAGATCACAACGGGTAAAAAAAAAATATAATCGTAACAATAATGAATAAGAAAACGTGTTAGCAAATAAATTTGGAACTATTAAATAAGAATAATTTACGTTAGAAAAAAGTGTAACTTACTTAGATTCCTGTTTTCGTTCAATTTTTCTTGAACTGGTAAAATTTGAAGGAGGAAGACGAACAACGTCGGAGAATGGCTTATTCAACGTTGGGTATTTGAGGGAGCCTGTTCTCGCACTCAGAGTTGAAGAAACTATCTCTGCTGATAGATAGTCTCTAGGTAACTTGTCCCATTCATTGTCATATTAAAGAGTAGTATTAGTTCTAATAATTTTGTATTAATCTTCTTACTAACACGAACGGCGAAATCGTCCCTATCGCTATCCGCCATGTTTTCGTAACTTGATTTCGTATCGTTGCCGGAAATGATTCCCATTTCCTATGACTTGGCTCGTAACGCCGTGTTTAGCGCTGTTAGATGAGTCGGGGATTCGTAAACACTTGAAGATGGGTCGTACAACTTATCTACGAAGTACTGTATTCTTATAATCGAGTCAGAGAGCTATAACCTAATAAAATGAGTCCTATGATCTGGAAATTGCTGTGAGTGTGCGCTTTCTCTATGATAGACGCCATTCTTTGCTTTGTCGACGACATTGCTCCTATGAGCGGTTTCTGCAATAAACAAATGTATGAGATAAGACTTTTGGAGTTTCTTTGTAACTACTGAAAACGATATATATTATGTTGTCACGTTCAAAAGTTTTTTTGTTATGTTTTCTGGTCGAGCCAATGACTCTTACGTCATGATATTTTGTTGAGCACTCAATATCCTGTCGGTTGATACCGGTCAAGTCTTTAAGATTTATCGTTTTTATGATATAATAGACTATGATAACATTCCTGCTTTGGCAGATATCTCGGAAAGTGTTTGCAATATAAAGTAAGGATTTTTAATCAACTTAACCTAAAATATCACGCTCATATCGCATATTATAGCGTATGTCAGTTATGGGACCAGATATATTGTAAGGAAAGGTACTTCGACTGACTCGGCTTGAAGTAACTTTTTTTTTTTATAAACGATGTAGCCTATAAGAAAAAAGCGCATTCTGTAATGATATTTAAATCACATGATGCGATAAGCTATCCAATATAACATAATTGTATAACATAAAGCTATCCAATATAACATAGCTTCTTTGTATAACAAAATAGAAAATGGATTTTTGAGGATCTGTAAAAAAAACCTCAAATAGGGTGTGTGATCCCCCTTGTGGCATGTAATCGATGAGGTTATCAAAGAGGTCTTCGGGGAATCCATGAGGGCAGTCTCCGTTTACAAGGAATCGACTTGCAATACTTCAGCAAGTGCATCCTATGCGTACTTGATGAAATTAGGGGAGCATATTGGCCACTCGATATCTTTGCAAAATATGAAATTGTCCATTTTCGTGCACGAAAAGGATTATGAAAATTTCAACAAATTACCAAAAATTTCAACATGGCGATAGACCTGAGATAATACATTTGGAACGGATTCTAAGCATCGTCTCTTAAGACGAGATGTACTTCAGCCTGGTTTTGACGGTTAAAGAGGAGATACAAAGTTGGTCTACTTGTGAAGATTGTAGATAACCTCCGTCCTCTTTAGCATTTTGCCATTTGTTCCGACAGGCTATTAACATTGGTCCTATCTTTCTGTAATTACTTTGTTCGATGCAGACTCCAGTGGCTTCTGCTTGCACTCGAAATGTCCGACTTCCTTCCATCCTTCCAGTAGCTCCTGACGCCGTTGAGTCTAGTCAGCCCTGCTGTTCCCGACATTGTTCGAACAGAAGACCACAAAAAATGAAGTGTCGCGATATACTTGTCAGAATAAAGGAACCCCCTGGAAAAACTTTTTCATCTGTGATTTAAATATTCTGGCATCCCAGACGCTAATTTGCATACCGATACGCGTGATTCTACGTCTTCGTCACACTGAATTCGAGTTTTCCACGTTTTCGTTAGATATCACACCATCGACTTGCATAATGGCGCTCTCATTCAATAAACCGAGTTTCGCGGGTGAGAGCGAAATGACGCTGTAGTTGTTTAAGGAGCAAGTCTAGGCTACATTGTACTGTAAATGATTCATTTTCGTGATAATGGATTAGGCGATGATAAAGAAACGTCGATTGGGTTTATAGAGGCGAGTGTGCGTCACGCCTCGTTTGTGCGCGTTTTATTTATTTTTAATGCGAGTGGTTGAAGTAGGTCACGTGCATAAATTTGTAAGTGGTTTGTTGTCTGTCTTTCCTTATTGGACGAAGGACGCACGACGATGGGTAGGAATTGGTTTTGTTTAAAAACGCTGAGGTGGGTAGTGAAACCCTGACCTCAACACGTTTTGCGGATGCGTTTTGTTTATTTATTATACTCTTAAAAAAACTACAATGGCTTTCTGTTTAAGCTATGCGGGTTTTTGAATTAATGTTTCTTCCGCCCCCTCTTCTTGCTCTTTCGTCTTCATTCCAGAGATCTGGAACGTTACCCTGGGAATTAAATATTTCTTTCTGTAAGGTTTAGCTTCTGGTTTTTAATTTTTTACACCGTTATCTCAGTTTTTTGAATTTTAATTTTGAAGAAGAATCGAGATAACTGTATATTATTGAATATTATAAATTGATTGTCTGATAAAGAACGTTCACGCCGCCTGAAATAATCCCCGAATTGAAGAAAATAATATTGGATTCACAGAAGACATTTGTAAACGGACATATAATCTGACCCCAATTTTTAGCATCGGTATGGTCTTTCCTTCAGCTCAACATTAAAGCTACATTTTTAATGATGGATTTTTAAAAATGTACGGAATACATATTCAACTGTAAACATTTTCTATGCATTCTTGGGATTTGTCTTCAAATATCGTACGTACTCATATCTTTTGTGAGCTAGCCACTCAGTAATAGTAACTTGTAATAGCTTCATATATCTCGAGAAGTTGATATAACGTTGTTTGAAAGAAAAAATATTTTGTATAAAGTAATAGCATTGTTTATCACTAATACAATACTTGCTTAGCACTGAATGCCCCATAAATTCTCCTCGGAAACAAGTTATTCAAAATGAATGAAAATTACTCATGCCCAGAAAAAAATGGTTTAATTAGTTCATGAAACGGTCACCAGAGTCCTCCACTCTCAGTTGTTTGCTACAATGTCTGTCAAGTGAAATCGGAAGTTGAACCGGACACGTCCAGAGGATAAATGATTTTCAACGATGCTAGCAAAGTTTTTAACATCAAAACTGCATTTGCGAAGTCGGTCGTTTTGTTACCAATTTTTTTGATTTTGACTTCAGATTCGGATAGAGCATCAAAAAGTAAGTAAAAGTGATAATAGGCACCCAGTTCTATCTATTCCAGAACATGGTGGTTAAAATTTGGTTATATATTCTTTGATCGCCAGTTTAGCTATGTTCCCTAATAGATAGGACAAACACCTTTGCTTACTTTTTGATGCTCTATCCGAATCTGAAGTCAAAATCAAAAAATTCGAGAAAAAGAAAGTCAAAATTCTACTTAATGCAATACTACTGGTGGATTTTTTTTTCGAAGGAGTTTTGGCTAACTGGTGTGTGCAAGAAATATTAATTTTATATCAATGGGAGGCCTGTGCGAGTATACTATTCCACCATTACAATTTTTATTTTATCTTTTCATTTAAGTAGTACTTGAATGTAAACATATGACTTCCGTAATTTAATGTAAAAAATAATCAAATAAAATTTTAAATTAAATTTAAAAATAAAATTAATAATAAAATAATAATAGTGATGAAAACTAACGTTTTTGTCCACAATTTTGGGTTAGATGGTATCCAACGTCTGAGGTCTAGATGATGTCCAATTGATGTTCAAATTTTTTATTTTAATTTTGTTTTTTTAATGGGTATGTTTTTATTTGATGGAACATTAATTTCGAATAAAATTAGATAGTTTTTTTTTTATTTAAATTAGATAGTTTTATTTATTTAAAAAGTTAAATTGATAACAGAAACAAATGGTTTGAATTTTAGACAAATTCAAATAGGAAGAAAAATTAATAGTAAATTTAAAAATACATGTATTATTATTATTATTATTATTATTATTATTATTATTATTATATACTTTGTATTTATGTGTGCTCCTCGTTAAAGGTTAATTTAGCTTGTTTTCGTTTACGCTTTAAAGCCATAAATTGAAATTGAAAATTAAATTATTAAATGATAGACATAACATGTGCTTTCTAGGAAAAGATCAAGGACTCGTTTGAATCGATATGTCTTTTTTAATACAGTCTATTTTTCTATTTTAAATTCAAGGTTTTATTTTTACTCTGTTATTGTTTGGCCTATTTAAATTGAACATTATGGATTCCTATTGCATTTTCATGTTGATATATTTACGTTCATGTTGTTTCAGTTTGTTTCCCTTTAAATGGACGGTTTGAATTGTGTTGCTTATTTTAGAATTATATATTAGAAGCATATTTATACTCATGCTTCTCTATTATATATATATATATATATATATATATAAATATAAAGAGAGAAAGAGACGACAGGAAGGAGAAAAATCGATGGCAAAGAGATTTTATTTCCCCGTGAAAATGCCGAGTTTATTAATAGAAAGTTACGAAAAGAAATATTTTTATAAAGGTAGATATATTTTTATTTTTTTTTGTTTAGAAATAGAAATTGCATATTATGTATGCTACGGAATCATAAGTTTTTCGCGTATAGAATAAATTAAAAATTTTGTTTATTTATATGACGTGAATACTTTTGATGGTGTTTTGGCTCTATTAGCTGTTTAGTTAATGCAATGATGTTTTATTGTTGTTCAATTTAGTGGCTGTTTTTGATATCTAATAAGAATAATTTAGAGAGGAAAAAAGATCGATTCGATCGATGGATTTCGAATGGCAAAAAGGGATCAAAGGGTGAAGTGAGACTCTCCACTGGTTTTTGCGCAAGCGGAGTTTTGAGCTCACGTGATCGTCTAAATTCTCAGTACTCTATTACAGTATCGTAAGGAATAAACCGATTTAAATTTGCCTAAAAATTCGGGAAAAAAGAAGTCGAATTTTTTTTAGTGAGACTTAAGGAATGGATTTGTTTAGGTTGTCTAGCATTTGTTGATAATGATTATAACTTTAACATATTTTAAAGAATGATTATAATAAGTGCAACATACCAGGCCAGAATCATATTCGTATTTAAAAAAAAAAAAGATCTTTACAGTAGATATTTGCATTCCCGATACACAAATTCTGTAAAAGATAAAATGAGGTACTGTACATATAGTAGAAATACCATTCTTACACGCATTCCATGGAGTAAGCAAATTCCCTTAATTTGGATGCGCCTCTGGAACTTGGCTTCCGGCTGGATCCAAGTTTGATCTTTTAATAATAATAATGTATCGCAAGGATATGGAACTGATCCGAGCGACCTCACGGACGTATTCCAACGGGGGGGGGGGGGGGTAAAAAGGATGAAGAAAGAGACAAAGAATTACAAGTAAAAACTTCAATAGAATTAGTAATATCAAAAGAGTTATAAGCTTTTATAATTTTAAAAGACTGATCAAGGGGGCACAAATTCGTTCTCCACTTATTAAAAAAAATACAAAGTCCGCGGGTTTCTGCTGGATGAGGGACCCTGATTCTAATATTCTCAAAAATACGGGGAACCCAAATCCGCCCGTTTAAGATGTTAAGAATGCTGATTAAAGAGATCGAAATTATTCTTTTCAAATTAAAAGTATTATCTATATAAGTATCACCCAGTTGATATTTAAAAATGGTGTACAAGAAAGAGCGAACGTTATTAATTCTAGATTGTAAAAGTTTTATACTTTGGGTTTCACCAGGGTATCATGTTCATCCACCCTAAATCATTTTGGGGATAAGAAGTTGCCCAAAAACGGTCAAAAGAGTTTTCGAATCACTAAAAAAAAATTCACTTACGTTTTGAGACTACTTAGAGGCTGATACATTTGACTATTTCCCTATAATATATTGAACAAAGGAGAAAGGATTATACCCAAATCCTTGATTTTACGTCAACGCTGAAATTTTGCTGCTCAAGTGCCTAATGGAAAACAAAATTACAGTAGTTGTTTTTCTTGAATAGATCACAAAAGCAGACTTTTCAATATTTAAATTGAGTTCATTGTTTATAAGCCATTTATTGATAAAGGACAATAATAATGTTATGTAAGTATCTGCGTTAATTTAGTTTTTAATTTTTTCATCTTTAGCTTAATTTAAACATCGATTTCTAAATTCAGATTTTCCTATGTAATAACAGGGCAGATGTCGAAATTCCATTTTTTTCAATAGTTTACTCTTGTTTGAATTTCGCGCTATGTTTGATCGTTGTATTTATTGTTTTACTCGCAATCTACCAATCAGAGAGCGCCCGATCAGACGACGTCACTCCGTTCGCTTGCGGGCGTTTCTTTCTTATGTCAGACGGCTGTTTTGTACTTTCCTTTTGAACCTTTAGATAGTGGTGGCTTCCTTTGAGCTAATTTTATTTTTTTTCTAATAAAATTAATACGAATAGGCAGGAAAATGTTTCGTTTAAGCATTTGTCTGCTGGGTTTAGTAATAAAATGTTTTTTGGCAGGGGGGGGGGGGGGGGAAGGAAAAATGGTTTTTTTTTTTTTAAAAAAAAACTTCTCCAGGTTGCGTGACGAGTCAGTTAGATTTCAGTTTTATGGCGACTCGGCGTAATTAATGGATGTGGAAAAAGAAAAATGTAATAAAAATTAAGTTTGAAGACACGACTTAAATACTTTGGATGGGCTTTTATGTTGAAATCGAATATTATTTTTGAGGATATTTTTCCTTTCGTTTTTATCGAGCATTTATTTATATTTTATTAAAGAGGAATGCAGCTAGGATTATGGAATGGAGTTCGTTTATTTTGGATGTCGAAGAAGAATAATAAGATTTTTGTTAAATGATTTAATGCTTTAAATGAAAGCTTGGCATGTTAAAGACATTAAAAAATAGAATTACGTAATTGAAAAACATTTTTAAAGTGGTTAGTTCGATAGTATTGATAAGATAGATGAAGGAATAAATAAATAAAAATGAATGCATTAACCTAATTATTTTTTTAAATGACATTTTTGATAAGATTTGCTTTTGTTTTGATAATTAGCTGATTGGAGTGCTATGTTTTTTGGGGAAAAGTCTTTTTAATTTTGTCGTTGTTGCTCGGCAAAAGCCCGTCAGCCATTTTCATTCTTCGTCTATTTAGTTCTTTAGTTTATTTAAAATCAAATTTAAAGATTTTTTTTTTTTGTTTTAATTTACTCACATTTTAGTAATCAATTCTCTTATATATTTATTTTTATTATTCTTTTCAATTTAATTTTTCTTTCTTTTTTCGACTCTCTGTAATGCACGTTTCTCTATTTGATTTAAGATGATTTATTTATTTATTTATTTAAATGAGAAATAAGGTTGAAACCAGAAAACACTGGCAAAAGTATTTTACTACTATTATTTTAATAAATAATTTTGTGGACAAGAGTTGTTAATTTATTTATTATGTCACTTTTCACAGTGGTTCAACGGTTTTCATCACTATTATTTTATTTTATTTGAGAGGGGTTTGCGGAGTTTTCTCTTCCTGAGAAATCGATTGGCGCGCAAGCAGAGAATGAAGTCTCTGAAGGTTTTATCGAAAATTACTCATAGAATATTTCCTTTATTTATTTAACGAAAACGACACTGTATTTGATAAGAAATGATAATGAAAATTGTAAATCATATCCAGTAAATTAAAAAAAAATGTATACATGTTGTTTTGCCGCATGCGTGGAGTGAATTAAATATTCGTATTTGAAATTTTTAATTGAATTAATTTAAAATCGTTAAATAGAAAATTATTCCATTTTTTCTTTCAGAACTGTTTTATTCTAATGTATAATTTTCCTTCGAAGGCAAATATATGATTTTAATGCAAATATTAAATTATTTTGATAGTTATTATTTATAAGCATTAATTAATTCCTCCATATTGAAATAATAAAATTCTAAACAAAGAAATTGATTTTCCACTCACTTTGATTGACTTCATATAAATTTATTAATTTCATTATACTTATATTTAAGGAGGAAATCACTAGCATTTATAAATAAGAAGTTAAAATAAATTATACAACAAATAAATAACAATATATAAATGACGCACAAAATAATTTACTATTCATAAATTTTCCTATCAAATAGTCTCCTAAATTCCTCCATAACTATGTACAACCTCTAAATGACCATTACAACTAACTCCACTTCCAATATCCAACTGTTTTAATTAATACTTAAAGTTTTACGGTAATATCATTTAATTACAACAGTTTAATGTTATTGGAAATCACAGTAGAGTTATAGTCCAATATTATAGATCCTAAAATTAAATTTAATAATTTAAACGGGAATGCCTTCAATTTCGTTTTCCATTTATTGTCAATTTTATTTCATTTTCATTTCATTTCATGTTTACTTAATTCACTACGCGCTATATTTGAGAAGCAAATGAGAACTGCAAGTATTAATTATCCTCCATCAGGATCTATCGAATTATTTTTTTGAGTTAAAAATAATTCAGTGTTTTAATCAAACGTAAATTGTAATTCATTTGAGAAAGTTTTTCAATAATTAATAATTTTAAAAATTTCGAACATGGTAATGAAATTTAATTATTAAGATGCTTATGGATAAAGAAAATGAGAATCTTTTAAGCGTTATAAATTAATTATTACATGTTTTCTTAATCAGAAATTTAAATCTCATTTAAAATTTTCGATAAAGATAGCTTAATTAGAAAATGGATCCAAAATAACACCCGGATTTTAAAATAAACCGTGACGTCGCTTCAGCATGTAAGACTATACCCGGATTAGTATTAACATTTTAATTTTATTTCTATGTAGATGTGAATAAATAAAGTAAAATTTAAAGAGAGAGGGGGGGAAAAAAGATGAATTCATTACGGGATATCGGAGAATGCAATACGAGCAAGCTGACGTCTTCTGCATTTTATATTTTATTATTATTATTTATTATTTATTTAAGAAGAAAAGAAACTTTGTGTTACTCTGTAATTTTAATTTTTGTTAAATCTTTTTAAGAGAAAAGGAAGAAGAAAAAAAGATAAAAGAATTAAATTAATTTTATTGCAAGGAACAGCAATTTGTTTCGCCGAGTGGCGTTAATGGCCCCAATTGCAACTCGCTCCAGATAGAAAGTTGAATCGATAAATGGACGATAACACTCGCACGCACGCGCGCAGACACTCACTCACTAACTCACACCGATATGGTCGATTATTATGTTGTTCGATGAGATATTTTGGAATTGAAAGATGGATATTAGTGAATTAGTTGGATAGCTATCTAACAAGGTGAAACAGCATTACGTTGTTTAGTTATTATGTTGCGAGATGAGATATTTTAAAAATTTATGATGGATGATAAGTAAAGAAAGAGCTCGGAGTGGGATCGGGTAGAATTAAGAGAAATGTGAATGAAGTAGGAATGGGGATGCCTGTGACAATTGTAAACACATATTTAGGAATTCGCTCACACCTTCAGTTATTTTGCTTGAGGAAATAATTTTAAAAAAAGAACGTTGCGATAAAATGTAAGAGAGTTGTAGGCGAATTGTGGAGTTGGGCAGGTAGCTGTTATTAATGGATTGTCCAATTTCGACATTCCTCTTTCTCTCTCTCTTCAATCAGTCTTCCTTCATCGCCATTTTGAATAAAAATTTGCAACAACGTTATTTCGCCCCGATGACGGCGATGTCCTTGACGATGCGGAGGAGAACCGTTTAATGAAAATACTACTTTAGGGATGGATGGATGGTGGAATGGCTTTAGGAGGAGGGGGAGGTTGGCCAAATGGTTTCTTTCTCTCGTTCTCTTTTTTTTTTTTTTTTCCATCATCACAATTTCATTGCTATTCCCTTTTAAAGCAAGAAAGAGAGACAAAGGAAAAGAGCGAAACAAAAGTGGAAGCGAATTGATTGCGTTATTATTTGCTCGTATCGATGATGAGTGGAAGTTTATTTATTTATTTTTTGTCCTTATTTAATAATTATCGATTATAGGATATGGGAATTGGGTCGTGTGTTAATTGTGTGGCAGAAAGAGTCTGAGAGAAAGAAAAAATATATTAAAAATAAAATAATTCCAATTGTTTTAAAAAATTGGAACGAATTGCTTTTCTTTATAGTCGCTCGGTTGATTTAAAAAATTAATTCAAAAATTTTAGAAATTACGTAATATTCTGTAATTAAATTTTCGAGAAAGTTCTTAAAAGAAATAAATGAAAATGCTAATTTAATTTCTTCTGCGAACAAACAATATTTAACCGATTATAAATTCCAGTGAAGCGATCTTTCTTCTTTTTTTTCTTTCCTCCTCGCTTCACTTTCCTCCTCATTGTTGCCGTCCGCCGTGATTGGCTGCTTGATGACGATGACGTTATGCCAGACCTCGCTCCTATTGGATTAGAGGGTGGAGAAGGGAAAGCGTTTTCTGGACTGTTTTTTCGTTTATTTTTATTCGAGTGGGAGAAATTAAAGAATAATATTTGAAAAATGTTTTTTAATTAAAATAATTATTTATTTTTAATTAAGTATTAATTTAGTGGTTTGAATTTTATAATGCTATTAATTTTAATTATTATTATTTTTATTTTTAATTGAGTTGATTACTTACTTGCCCCCGTCGTCTTTAAAAAAATTTCGACATTTTATTTTTCTTTGTTTAAAATATCGCTCATCCTGTTTGGAATTGCCTCATTGCGTTCCTTCGCTTTTGTTGTTATTTGCTGAGTGCGGAATTTTTTTTTTCATCTTTTTGAATATATTTTGAGGAAATAAGCGATAATAAAATATTTATAAGTCAATTATATTTCGGTCATTCTATGTAATATCTGTTTTGTGAATTCTATGTAATATCTGAACCTGTATAGATGAGAGGAAGATGGTTGTTTGAAGTGAATAGTTAAGTGGGCTCTTGTTTTCATTTTTTTTTTATATATATATAATTTTATTTATTTATTTTTTTCATTCTGAATAGATAACAGTGCAATTTGATTCAAACTAAGCAACTGATTCACGTCCTGAATTAGATGGGACGAATCCAATGGCGCTAAGGAGATAGGGGGGAAAGACCTGTCAAATTGTTTTGTGATATTTTTCAGGTTATTCAGCCTTAGATAAAATAAAATTTATTAAATATAGATAATTTAATATCAATTATTATAACGATGCTCAATTTAACGAGATGAGTATGTTATCGAAATTTTTAATTTATAACCAGTCTTATGCCATTTATTTTAGCGTTGCGATTTGGATATCTAATTTATCACGTTATCAGATGTCATCACAAATGCGGAGTATTAAAATACAGTATTTATTCAAAATGCACTCTTCATCGATTATACGAAATATTTATGCCAGTTTTAAAAAATATTTTGAAGGCTGTTTTTATAGCTCCCTCATTGAGTTTTTTTTCTAAAAAATAGTAGTCAGTGGGGGGAAAGTAGATGAGGCGCAACTTCAACTTTTTTTTTTGCTTTATAAAAGGTCATACGTGAAGAATAGCACCTTTATTATTCACTACTGCTGGCTCCAAGGATAATAATTTCTGATGCATAGTATAGAGTTTTGATGATAATATCCGCATTAATAAGAAGCTGCAATGAATGACTTTTCTTTCATTCCATTATATTATCGCGAAAATTAAATTTTAATTTGCGACTTCTCCGCTTGCGGAATTTGACGCTGATATCGTCTGTGCTTCTGTCTCCTTGGTAAGTAAGCATCAATTGATGAATGGCTGAGCAAATGCTCGAAAAGTTAAGAGGTTTGAGGACGGGTTATTAATTTAATGGTTTTTTGAGGTATACGTTCAGTACCTTATATCGGATATGTTTATAATTGTATCACATCATCTGTGTTAAGATATGATTTTCTTTTATCTTAAGATTGTTGATACTGAAGTGGAATATTAAGCTTAATGAGTCGATAATATTCCGGTTGCGTAATAGTTGAAAGTTATGTAAAATGTTAAATTAAAGTATTTTGTTACTTTATTTTATTTGGTTGTTAGATTAGTATTTGGATTTATTAGTATTAAAGTATTAACTATTTTATTTATTTACTTTTCGTAAATACTCGCTTTTTTATTCTCCTTTTTTAAAGGAGATATCTGATATTTAATTAGTTGTTGTGAGCAAATGCGAAATTTCGACATCCGAGTTTATTGAATCCGTTGCGCAACGTTTTGCGATCACGTGACTCGCATTTGCTGTTCGTTGAATAATAACATGTAAATATTAAAAGAATGTTGCGTAGATGTCTATTTCGTTAATTGGCTTAGTTTTTAATTAAAAGTTTGTTGTTTTTTTTGCATTGCACAAGACGTTTTTTTTTCTCCCTTCTGAAAATTATTTAAAAATTGTTTTCTTTTTATCTTAAATTGTGTTTTTTATAATATTGCTTCACTTTATTGCACTGTGGTTTTATCTATTTTATATGCGAAGCTAAAACTGTAAATTCTCACAGCGTCTTAAGCGTTTAGCGTGTATTATGAACGGAGGCGTCGCTAAACCCTCTCTTGAGCCTTTTCGTGACGTCACCGCTTCCTTTGAGGGAATAGTGCTGAGCGTTTTTTAAAGGAGCTGAGATGAGCAAATGTTATTTATTTATTTATTTATTTATTTATTTATTTATTTATTATTAAAGCTCCATGAAATAAAGATAATAAAGGCGGGGAAAATATTTTTGATGAAGAAAATTTTCTTTCTTGCAATTTTATTTTTGTTATTAAAAATTTCATAAAATTGACACAAAAAGGCCAAATCTGGTTTGAATTTCTTTGTGCATTAATGGAATACGGAGTAATAATCCTCTTGTGTAATTACAGTCATATTTATGATACCTACCAAATAGAAATGCCTTTTTCCGAAGAAACATTTAAGAAGCTTGTAATTTGTTAAAATTAAGAGGCTAATTGTATCTTTTCCCTCAAAAACATGGAAATTGGTTTCCTGTATAAACTATGTGAAACTACTGTTCTTACCATGCTTGTATTCCATTAATGTATAGTGTATTTTACTGTAACAAAAGCATTCACAAAGTTTTGTATTTTTTGCGCCACTTTTAATTATTTTTATTCTGTATTGTTTCTATGTTATCTATATCAACACTTTGTAATAGTTACTTTATTAAGAGTTTTTTTTTAATTTTTAACTTTCAAGCATGTTATAATTATGAAGATTATAAAAAAAACTAATTCTTAACTTTTAATGATTTTAACATTATATATTAATTCAAATTCTAATCTTATTTGGACTTGATGCAAGATGCAAGAAAACAATTATTTGGATTGCTCAAAATATTATTTTATTTTTTGTCTTCATTATTATTTTATTAGAATATTTAAAATTTAATAAAAATAAAATATTTTCTGCTTTTTCTGTTATCTCGTATTTATTATTCCACTGTCAAATGGGATTACGGGCAGCGATTTCCGGGCGACTTAAAAAGAAAACGACGTCATTTTTAAACTATAAAATAGAAATGCAATGAGAGAAAGAAAGAAAAAATAAATAAAGCGATCGAGCCTGGGATTTCAGGTTGGCAAGTTAGAGTGTGCGCTGCATGCTGGGAATGAAAGGAGGAGGTGAGGTGAGGTAGGGGGGGGGGGGGGTGTTGGCGCGGTGCCAAAGTCACGAGGCAAATCTTGACTGTTACGTCGAACATGGCAGCCGCTCAATTTAATATTGCAACATGGCGGACGAGCATCGATTGCCTCCGTCTTTAAAGCTCATCTCGCCGCGGACAACTTTCTCTCTCTCTATCTCTTGTAATTTCGGTTTGAATAACAGAATTGAAAGGAGGAATTGAAATAAAGATTTTGCTTTTGAAGATGATCGGCTTTTGGAATTAATGGTTTAATAAAAAGTTTTTTTTTCTTTGTTTGTTTTTACTTTTTCTTTCTCTCTTTTTTTTTCGCGTTTTGTGTGTTTGCGAGCGAGAGCGAGTGAGTGAGCGTGATTTAATTGCAAGTGCGTAACAATTGAGTTGCGATGTCAACAGTTTGATATAAAGCCGGGGACTCTCGCTTTCAAGAGAAAGAAAGCGCTTTCTTATTATCTTTACTGTAATAGAATCGTTAATGCGTTTATTATCAAAAGTCTGGTGGATGTTTTCTCTTCATGGCATAGATAATAAGTAAAAGTTATTGATATGGACATTAATTATAGTAAATGTTTCCATTTTTAAATGGGGCTTTAATTGCTGTAATGACGAGACAGTTGATGGGTGGAGGGTCGGATTGCTGAGTTTTTGTAAATATTAATTCTCAGCGAAGCTTTTAAGTTGAAAGAATTTTAATTTTATGAAAAATTTAAAATTAACTCGTGAATTGTGTTTCTTTTTAGGTTAAATGCTCTTTATCGATTTATTCAGTTGGGTTACGTAAATAACAGTAAATTACCATAGATACTACTTATTTTTAAATTATTATTATTATTATTATTATTATTATTATTATTATCGCATTTGAATTCAAAATTAACACTTTATCGAATCATATTCGGCTATTTTTTTTTTACACTCAATTTTTTTTTTTTTTTTTTTTTTTTTTTAAATAATTCCTTTCCTTCTCTTTCTTTAATTTAATGTAATGTTTAGCTTTTGTTTGTTTCCATTATAGTATTATTTATACTTACGTATTTTCATCCTCCCAGGATCTTTACGTGTCGGTCTATAACGACCATACTAGCTCCTGGGCAGCACTGTAATATCTAATTTAATTTCTAATTTAATTTAAATAAATAAATAAATTATTATTATTATTATTGTTGTTGTTACAATTATTATTAATCTTATTATTAATCATAGAAGAAATGGATTTTCTCACTTTAAACGACTTTGTGGATCGATATTTACTTTTTATTTATTCATTTAAGATTTGAAATTTCTTTAAAAATATATTTACTTCGTCTTAGAATACATTTATCTTTTATTTATTGTCTTACTTAAAGCGAATGGAGTCCTTTTGTTATGAATGTGATGATCATAAAAAATTGAAAAACTGATTTCCCTTTTTTTTTTCATCCTTCCGATAAGATTAGAAATTTGGTTTCTCTGTATCTATCGTTAACTATTATTCGTTGTTATTTATTACATTTATTATAAGTTTATAGTTTTATTTATGTAATAACAGTTTGCAGGAAATATTTAATTTGGAAATTGGTGTTTGCATTGCGCCGCTGCCGCCATTTCCTCTTTCGCTGGACTCCATTAAAGTCGTCTTTGCTAAATAAAATTTTAAAAAATGATGGTAATAATATATGTATTAAATAAAGAAATAAAATAAAAACAATATCGATTATTTTTTGTCTTGTTGGTTTGTGATATTTTTTTTATTTTTTTTTTTTTAATATTCAGGTCTTTGTGCTTCTTACCGGATAAAAAGCGAAATCATGTTTACTTTTTGTGTTATTTGCTACTTTTTTAGATTTATTTTATTGACTTGAATTCTGAAGGCATTTATATAATTTATAGGAAATATATTTTTTTAAACAATTTTTTTAATTCGTTAAAGCGAATTGCTTTGAAACAATTGACTCGATTAGTCGACCGAGAAACAGGGTCAAGGAAATTTATTTATATTATTTTGGATTTAGTTGGAGAAATTAATATATTTAAGTAAAATTATATTAAATAAAATATTTTTAGAAAATTGTTTTTACAGTTTGAAAAAATCACTTATAGTTTGAAAAAATTCACAAAATAATATTAATATGATTATAAATAATAAGGAACTCAATGATAAAACATTAATAAATACTCAAGAGAATAACAATTAACCATAGGATTAATGTTATGTCGAGGCATATATGTCGATTATATTTTTTTTAACATGTCTTTGCTCAGGTCTTAACATTTGCTATATACACTTAAAATAATGTAAAATATTTACTTAAGTTTTTTATTCATCGAAATTACAATTTCAAGCATTAAAAAATTCGCTCAATTTTGAATGTATTTCGATTGTTATTTAGGTTTATAACTTTCATTTTATTGTTATTTTTCTGTCTGTAAAAGATAAATGGGAAGAGGGTTTCCTCTTAAAATATTCATAGGTTGTGTTGAATCAATTTCTGTTCTATGATTAATTGATTGCTTTCGAGAGAAACGTCCTCGGCGCCATTTCTATGGAACACGATTTGCTTGGAAGAACAGTTTTGGAATCGTCGCAAGTTTCGCTCGACATTATTAAAGTACTATAAATGAGGAGGAATATACAATATAATAACCTATGTTAGATATAAAAAAATAACTTGAAAGATTTTAATAGCATTTTATTATTTTTTAAATTGGAGATCAATTTTTTTTTAATATTTATTTTGAAATGTAAGATGCAAAGATTGTTGTAATTTTAAGTATAAAAAATTCTTATAAAAATAAAATGTTGATTAGAGTATCCAAATCGAACTTTGTTGATATTTTAAGCTTTATTATTATTATTTTTTTAATTTTTAATACTTTGTTATGTTAAATATCTCAGATTAAATTATTGCATCTTACGTTTTTTATGATTTCTCTCATTTTTATTAATTGAATTTTATTAGTTGCTTGTAAAAAAAAAGATTATCGTTATGTAGATTTTTTCTGAAAGATAGGCGATTTAATGTAGTTTATATGTAATTTTTATATGGACTATCTAACTTGATTCGTTGTGTTGTTGCTTCAGAAGTTCTTTGTTCCTTCGCTGTCGACACCATATTGCTCAAGTTTAAATTCCTCGAGCTCATTTTTATGTGTTTGTTTTTTTTTAAACGGAGGTTTAAATTTAGTAATGAATGAACATTAAATAGGATCGGTCATTTAATATTCTTTTTTTTTAAATATATAATTAATGAAGTAATACATTTATTAAACGAAGTATTTCATGTGTATAACGAGTTTTAAAAGCTTCAATGTTTTTCAAACTTCGAATCAGTGTTAAAAACTTTATAACTATTTAATTTATTATTATCTATTTTAAGTGCATGTTTTGTTATTTTGTTTTTTCAAAAATATTTTCCATTTGGAGCTGAAGAGTTAATGTAATTTTTAACACGAAGTTGTACTTGACGACTACTTTTTGCTCGCTTATTTAAAAAAAAAAAAAAAAAAAAAAAAAAACAGAAAATTTAACTGAACTTATGCTATACACGGAGGTAGATAATAAACAAGAAATAATAAATTTATTAAAACACTCTTTTTAATAATTTTTTAAATAATAATTTAGAATTGTTAATACTGATCTATCTATTAAGTATTAAAATCGTTAATTTTACGTAACAGCACACTAACCTGGAATGTGTATAACTTATTCGGTTTAATGCAAATTTCTATGGAGGTTAACAGAATCCAGTTGGTGTAAAAATATGATAAGTTTTTTAATGTTTTTTAAACCCTTATTTATTTTTAGTTTTATTTTTGTAAAATTATTAATGTTTATATTTTTAAGTTTCAAGTCATAATGCTTGTAAAAAAAATTTGCTTCGTTTTACATTAAAAAATCGATCGATACTCGGAACTGAATCGATATTTAGGAAACTAAATTATAAGGAGACTACATTTTAATAATAATTATATTTAGCTTCTGATGTAATTTAATTTGCTTCCTTTAAATTTTGTAGGCTATAAAGTATTTATATTTATTTTTAATTTTTATTTTACCCCTTGTGAGCTATTAATGGGAATCCTTGCGTGTTATCTAAGGAAAGAAAGATTAAACTTGAAAAAATAAAAGAAACAATTTGGAGCGTCGTTAAAAGTTTTAATCTCGTTTCAACCGAAAATTTCTTTTTTATTCTTTAGAAATTGTTTTCGATATTCTCCTCTCGTGAGACGTGTGCGTGATTCATCATCGTTCATTGGTGCGTTGCTTTTTTTTCTTTTTTCTTTCTGTGTCATGTGATTCGTATCGGTGCGTTGTGTTTTCGTAGCTCGCCACCAGATGTCCGTTTCGGCTTCCTGCCGAAGAGAGAGAGAGAGAGAGCGAGCGAGCGAGAGAGAGAGAGAGAGAGAATAAAATTTTCATTAAAAACAAGGTTAATGACTCGGGGTCGGTAATTATGTTTTGCAAAGGCAGATTTATTTGCGCAGTTGGCTATTTTTAAATGTTCGAACCGCTCTCTTTACGCGTTGGTACATCATAGAAATAAAATTTATTTTTTAAAAAAAAATTGTTAAATGTTTTTAGAATAAAAATTTATAAGTTGCTTTTTTTTAATTAATTACATTTCTTTGATTTAATATCGTAATATTTAAATAAAGCGAAAAGGCCTTGGTGGAATGTAGGCTTATGAAATTCAAATGCGTCAGAGCAATGCGGGCTCCCTGTTTAATATGTTGAATTGGCTAACATTTATTTTTAAATTTATTTATTTTATTTTTATAAAGACGAGTTTTCTGTTGTTTAAAACGTGAGTGACGCTCGTTCTGATTCATAGTCACGATGAAACTTTTTTATTTTTCTTTTTTTTTTATTTATGAATAAGGAAGAGGTGACGTTTTGAGAGTGAGCCAACTAATTTAAGTGAAAGTGTTTGAAAAGAATGCCAATTAGAATTTGAGCAAATAAAATTTATTTTGTTTTCTGTGTCCTCGATTGATATTCTTAGGAAAAGGCGATCATGATGGTGATAATGTAATTGTAGGGGCTTCCGTTTCCGTTTTTTATCTTTTTAAAAGTTAAATTAATTTTTAACTTTTTTTTTTTACGTAATATTAAAAAAAAATCAAATTGAATTGGCCCTTAAATTAAAAATTAAATTTATTAGGTATCAAAAACGAATTTTGAAAATTAATATCTATATAAAATTTATTTTATGTTTTTCATGCGAGATTATTTTCATTTTTTGAGTGGCTATTTCGAAACATTAGCCGAGTTGAGTCTTAAAGCGTGGGAAAAAAAAATAAAAATAATTATTTCATTTTGAATATAAAAAACACTAGTTTTATTTAAAATAATTAAAATTTTTCCTAAATTAATTTATTTCATTTCATGAATATTTTAATGAAGAATTTGCATTTCGTTTTAAAGGTTTATTATTATTAAATCCTAATAAGATTTAATACATTACAAAAATGTTAATTTTTTAAAATCGTTTTTAATTTTTACGATTTGAAATTTAATATATTAATTAATAGTATATAGCTTATATATAGTTATATAATCGGAATGCGCTAGGTTTTTGAGTTCATTGGTTTTCGAATTGAAAAATTTAATAAGATATTAATTTATATGCATCCTCAAAATTAAAAATAAATTTTTAAAATAAACAAATTATCTCGAATTAAGCATGCCCAAGTTTAAAACGTGAAATAAATTAAATAAAAATAAAAATAGTAGATAGGATTTAGTGACAAAATATTTTTTTCAATTTTTCGCGTATTATTATTATTATTATTACTTTGCCCTGTAGTAATAATCGGACTGATATTAATATTATACACAGGATGTACAACGTTGTTCCAGGAAATTGTTATTAATAGCTGTTTTTTTCTTTCTTAATTTTATTATTACGTGGGCTGCAATTTTGATCGAAGCTAGTTGGCTTCAACCGGAACTCGAGATAGAATTTCAGACTAATTCTATTAGCATAATTGGAAATCTATTCCTTTCTGATGGAGAGATTTTCTAATACGTTAAAATATTATAGGGATTCGTTAGAATGGCATTTATCTAATATATGAATAATTTGATTAGTGTTACGGAATAGTATGTGCTGACCTAGTGGGACTTAAGTTGTCTGTTGGCTTAGAAGGAATATAAAAATTGAATGAATTGGATATAACATTGATGGAAAATTCAAGCAGCATGAATCTGAAGTGTTTCAATACCACAAGGGAACCCAAGAACCTGAGATATAAAAATAAATATACTAAAACATATTTTTTTCATTATCCTTAAAAAATATATATGTCTTTCTCGCTTATATGGACTTGTCAGAGTTAGATTCAGTTTAGGATCTGGTCAATAAATAACTTGCGAATTTTGAAGTAATATTTAACAATGACTGATTACTAGAGCGAATAAAAGTATAGCCTACATTTGATTTTAAATTAATTTTTTATCTCTAATATCTTCATTCATTAATTCTGACTAAAATGAGGAATTGTAATATACATTGCCTTCAGTTATTGTTGGTGTTAAATAATAAGATATATTATTATTAATTTTAGTAGCTTATGGACCAGAAAAACAAATTTTAAATATGATCTATTCAATTTTCTTATGAGATTTTTTTTAATATTTCTTAAGCGATGTCATTCTAGAGCGTTTCATTTTTATTTATTGCTCAAAGTTTAGTAGCGAGCAGGCCATCTGAGTTAAAGTAGGATTGAGTTCCCGGAATTGGTTTTAGATTTCTCTCCATCGGTTTTACAAATATTAAAACATTGATTTTCTATTTTTAAAATGGAAAACGGAATCTGAAATGTTGGGAGGGATTCTATTAATAAAAATATGCGGAGAGAGGTGGACATTAGTATTATTTTAGAACTACTTTGAATAAATAGAACAGTTTCGGGTAGTATAAAAAGGGAGATAGGAAAATTTCATTCATTTTTTATTTTAGTTCTTATATGTATGCGAGTGTGAAATAGGTTGATGTTTTATTTCTATAATAGCGAATTGATATTGACGGTTGAGTAACCGGATCCTTGGAAATGGCGTTAACAGGGAATTAACTGATAAGGCGATTAAAGTATAGTTTTTAATATTTTTTTTTTTATTAAATAAATTAAATCTGTTATTATGTTTATTTTTAAGTTATCAATAAGTATACGTATAAAGATGATGATAATAATGATAATATAAAGATGATAAATTGCTGAAAGTGAAATGCAGCTGTTGGCATAGAGAAAGGCAGGTGATAAATGGCTTTATATGGTTAAAAAATATTTTTTAAAGAAATATTTATAATTACTTTTTCTTATCTTCTGATTAAAATAATTTATTGGATATATGGTTCGAGCTAGCAGTAAATAGGTATCCATAGCAAAATTTTTTAGATGGCAGGTGTGTTTGTATGCAGAGGAGTTTCTTTCCTATTATTTACAGTGTAGTTTTATTTATTTACTTTTTTATCTTTTATTATAGCATTTATATGAAATAGATATATACATGTGTTTTCATGCAAGACAAGTTCTTCTCATTTTGATTTTCTTTTTAAACAAGGCAAAAGCGTTAGCTCTGCCTGGCCTACTAGAGATAAGATAGTAAATTGCTTTTGTGGTTTTATATTTTAAGTTTTTTTTAATTTTATTATATTTTGAATTTTTAAAATTTTATTTTTTATTTAAGAGGATGTAATTGAATGATGTTTTTATTTATGAGAAAGTGTTTTGTGTAATTATTAAAAAAAAATAAATTATATAGCGCAGTGGTGTTCGGAGAATTCTATTTATGAACAGATGTGTAAGTAGGCTGCGAGTTGTCATTCTTTGAATTTAGTATTTTAAAAAATGTTGACAGCTAAAGTGTTGACTGTATTACGATTGGTATTAAATGATATAAGTTAAAATTATTTTTTAAGAATTAATCGATTTTGAGAATTTTTTATTTATATTTTTAAAGAGTTGGTCTCAAACTATTAACATTTGAAGTTTTATTAGCTTATTTAAATAATTTATCATTATATTTTAAAGGCTAGTGTATAAATTTTACAAACATTCATTTCAATAAGCCGTATGATATTAATTTATGAAAGAGAGCAGGATTATCTTTTTTTTTTTCTCTGTATAATCTTAATATTTTTAGTAATTTTTTTTTTTTTTATTTAATTTATCGCGAACATTTTTTAGCGTAAAATTTAATGAAATATAAATAATAAAGTAAATTGTTCATATCTAAACTGTTAGATTATGTCATTGACTTAAGTTTTGAATATTTAATGGATTTATTAAATAAATAACTGGTTGGGTTGATGTCTTTATAGTTTTAGGATGTTCAGTAGAGGAAATAATTAGCTTTTTGCCGAAAGTAATTGCCTATTGCTGAATGTCACATGTTTTGCTTTATGTTGTTTAGTAGAATATATCATAACTGAAATATGAAGGAGATTAAGTAAGCGGTGTTGTTCTTATTTTAGTTTCATTGTTGTTAACTAACTTCAAAACTGAAATGTAATGTTTCTGAAAATTTTATTTACATTGAATTCAAGAGAGCTTTTTTTGGCGAAGAAAAGGTGTTTTAATAATGATACAGCAAAATTAAAATTGGAAATTAGAAAAAAGTTAATGGGTGGGATTGAATGGCACAGTTGTCTTGTCAAGCATGACAGGTGTTAAAAGAGGTTTAGTGAAAGAAGAAGGATATGCATAGTCTTCTTCCCACCCTTACATTATTGTTGTTGTTATTCATTTATATAATTTTCAATCTGTGTTGGTCATATGAGTTACTACAAATTCCAAATCATTTTTACTTAAAAATTTACATGAACGAAGGTAGCAAATTCTTTTTTTCCCAAGCCGAAAACACATTGTCCTGTTTCTTTGTATCAGTTTCTGTTAAGTGATTTCAAATAGACAACCAGAAAGGACATGTGCAGTGATAAGTGTGTTTAAAAATACGGTAACACTAAGATTAAATGATTAATTAATCATTAAATCTTTATTTAAATTAAAATAAAACATTAATGTAATTGAGACATTTATTATTAAAAGAGAGATCAGAAATAATATAATGGACTGAATAGAATTTTCTTTTTCATTTTATAATTCATTCTCATTTCTCTATTATGTGAAGTAGTATCTGTACTCATTTCTCATTTCCCATTCTATTGCCTTGTATTGATTATTCTGTAATAATAAGATAGTTGAGTTTTTCTATAACACTATTTTATTCGAAATAAAATTTTAAATTATCTCCATTGACAACGACAATTGATCATAAAAACACGATTTTTATTGTTATTTGATTTTTTTATATTTTTTTTTTGGTTCATATTAATTGTAAAAAATTTTTTAAAAATCTGATAATGGGGGTATCATAATATAAAAATTCCAAGAATTTTCCTTTTAATGATTAATTGAAGGATCTTATTCGTTCTAATCAAGTCATAATCGATTAATTAGTGTTTAACAGGGATTACTGTGTCATTCACATTAATTGGATTAAAAAGATTTAAAAAAAAAAGTTTGTGTTTAGCTAGTACCAAAAAAACAGATTTTTTTTTGGTTGAATTCCACTGTTCATTGAATTCGAGCAAATCTGCCCGCGTTGTTCACGTGCAGCGACATCTGTCGGCATCGGGCGAAGCTTTGGGTTCTTTCCTTGAATTTTAATGGGGATTTTTTTTTTTTTAATTTATTTTTTAAATGTACTTAGGCGGTATCGTAAGGTTGATGTTATTATTATTATTAAATGTAAAAACTATGTTTACGATTAAGATTAAACGCAGAAAACATTGAATATTTTATTTGGATTAAAAACTAAAAATCGATTCTTCTGCGAATGAAATGAAGTTCTTATGTAATCAAATGATCGTGAGAATGATCAGATGTAGTCAAGTTTATTTATATTTAAATTCCAGATGATTATTATTTTATGAAATGTTATTTTATTAAATAAATTGAGATTTATTTGAATTTTTCTCTCCATTGTCAGAATTTTTCGTGTAGACTTTTTAAAGGGAGGATAGTAGCAGTGAGTCGTTTCCTCAATAACAACAATTGAAGGGGTCGACAAAATGGAAAAGGTTGAAAGAGAGATTTAAATACCTTGCCATGGCTTCCCCCCTCCCCCCCCCCCCCCCTCCTCAATGCTTTCTTCCCTTCTTTTTCGAGTGTAATAAAGGGGAAAGGGGATCCCATCTGGGTCGAGAGGAGTGCAAGATGAGTTGGTGGAAGGTGATGGGGAGTGAATGTTTGTTGTTGTTCTGCATTTGGGTTGAAACGTAATGTCAATGCTAGGATCCTGTTCACTTGGCTGTAGTCAGTATGTGTCACATTCATATTCAGTTATTTTGTCACTCTGTCAACTTGACATATATTTATCCACTCGGTCGCAACTTCATGTCTAATTCATTCAGCAGAGAAATTTATTTAAATTTTCATGAATTATCCTTAACAAAATGCTTCGATTATCTTGACTGTGAGTCCATTTCTACTTGAAATGAAAATAAAACATAAAATATAATTAAACTTACGAAACAACTGATTTCGTAAATATTAATGATATATAGCATTTATTATTTTACTCATAAAAATCATAAATGAACAATTCTATAAAAAATTTTGTAATAAAAATAAAAAGATTAAAAGCAATGAAAAAGTCTTTTTCAAAATTAAAAAATTGTTTACGAACAACAATATTGATAGAGTAGCCAGATATGAAAATGCAATCAGGAAACAATTAATATGCATAGAGTAAAGATGATAAAAAAGAAAATTCAAAAACTATGAACCTCAAAGAATGCATACCAAAACAAAAAATAATAATGCTAAATAATAATATAATTTATAAAAAAAAATAAAACTGCAAAAATTGTAAATGCATTATCGGGTAATCGTCAAGACAATTAAAGATACTTTTAGAAGAATATGAGAGAGCTGTTAGATTAAAAAAAATGCCAGCAACGCTCTAGCCAGACTCAGATCATGTCCCAGACAGGACTACTGTAAAAATCCTTAAAAAAGAAAAAAAAAATCCCAAAAACGCATCATTAAAGAAACCTTTTTAATTAAAACGATGCAAACACGCTAAAAAAAAAAAGCTAAATGTGATATGGTCTGAGCAACAACGAATTGCTCATTTAAAACTCCTTGTTTATTTTAATTCTTTTTTAATAATTATACAGGGTGAGTTTAGCTGTCCGTAAAAGTACCAGTTTGAGAATTTAAATGAAAGTAAAGTACCACAGAGAAAAGTTTGGCTTTTATTTTTAGCAGACAAACTTTAGGTGTTACAATAAATGTTCGAAATGACGTCCTCTTTCGCGAATACAAAAGCATGTTCTTTTTACCAAACTTCGTGAGACTCTGCGAAGCATGGCAATATTGATGTTAAAAATGGCTCTTGTGATGTTCGTTTTCAGTTCAGCTATCGCGTGTGGACTATTCACATAAACCACATTTTTCAGATAATCCCATAGAACGAAATCAGGAGGTGATAAATCTGGTGAGCGAGGGGGCCACAATTCCTAACTCGAAAGAGGATGTCATTTCGAACGTTTATTGTAACACCTAAAGTTTGTCTGTTAAAAATAAAAGCCAACATTTCAAATAAACTTTGTGATACTCTGCTTTCATTTAAATTCTCAAACTGGTACTTTTACGGGCAGCTAAACTTTGATGTGCGTGACTTTAAACTCACCCTGTAGTTAATGAACCATTTTAAATAATATTTGGATTTGAAGAAGGATACAGTTGTATACATGAAAACGTTCATCTGCATACCTGTATTTGTGTTAACTATTCAAAGGAATTGCCGAATTTTCTCTGGATGAGAGTGATTTTGGATCATCTGAATGTTTCTTGTATGTATTCAACGGTAAAAATACATCAAAATCAAAACTTTTCTAGCTTATGATATTTGGACCAATATTATATCTTTAATGTGACTTTCAACATTTAAGAACATCATTGGAATCCACATTAAAAATCTCAAAAAAAAAATCCAATTAAGAAAAAGATTTAAGTCATATTGAGATCTATGAGATCTTATATTAACATTTCAGAAAAATCAAATTTTAAATAATTTTAATTTAATAATTGCAAATAAATTTTAGTTCTTGTTTGTTTAGTTGACGTTAATTGAAATGCTATATATCTCTAATATTTATAACAAATTCCATCTCAACGATTCAGTTTGGTTAATAAAATTAATTCTGTTCAAAAATTAACATAAGAGAGCTGGTTTATAATTGGAAAGCGTCGAGTATGTTATATTGTGATAATATTTGATGAAAAATCAATTTTTAATATACTAAATTATGAAAGGATAAACTATATATAATAAAATAAAAAAACACTTAAGGTAAATTTACTTACGTGTAAACATAATGAAAAGAAAAGAAATTTGTGGCAGCGTCAATTATTTATAGCAATTACTGACATATCTTAGTAAAGAAATTTAAAAAAATACGAGTTACTAATATAAGTTCTTGTACTTGTATTATTCATCAGATTTTGACAAAAAATGTGTAGCCTGCTTGAAGTGCAAAATTAACTTGAGGAAATTGACGTTACAAATTTCCCACTTAATGGCAGTTTTCAGCGTCACTGCCTCGTTTATAGGAACATTCTTGTATTTAAGGATTGTGATTGTTTTTCGGCATTGAAATTACATAAGATATATTATCTAAAACCATAAAATTCTCTTTTGGCTTTTCAGTTCAAAATTCTGAAGGTTTATTTATTGTATTTTTTATTATTTTTTTTAATTGTAACCGTCTATTATTCATATTTCCTTGTTGAGGTTGCTGATTATTTGATTACGTAATTGAAATATTTTCATTTCAATTACAATTTATCCATTTATTTTCTTTTCATTATATTTACTTTTATGCATTAAAGTTGAGAAACAAATGTTGTCATTATTACTTATCGGATAAACTATAAGTTTAAAATGTCGATGAAGAAAATATTTTTGATCATTACAGTCAAGATCTGACCTCGAATTACGGAGTTCTGCATATTAAGAAAGGTATGTCCATGAAGAAAAAAATCGACATTGTGTACCTATTATACCCTCTGCAATTCGGTCTGTGCCTCATGAACAATATTTAAATAAATGGTCAACTAAAAGCAATGATTATTAAACTATTTAATTTTGTTAAAAAAACAAAACAAAAAAAACCAAACAAACAAACAAGCAAGTAAACAAGTAAATCAAAGGGAAAAATGAAAGTAATAAAAATTGCACGGAATCATATATAAATATTAATTACAATATGAAACAATAAAAATGATATATTTATTATAATACCGATTATAATAATTTAACTTTTAATATAAGTTTCCATATTGTTTCTGCTGTTATTACAATTAAATTAAATTAAAAGAGTAGGTCCAAGGTAAAAGTGGCAGAGTAAAAAAAATAAATAACTAAATAAATAAAATACATTAGAAAAATTAGGTCCAAAAATTTCATACAACATAAATAATTCCATTTAAATCGTGACTCAATTTCACTGCCACTATACAGGGAAATATTAAGTCGAGGAATAAGATGTTAAAAAAATTGTAACAGTTTATTAACCTCAACATAAAAAAATACTTCTAAATTTAAAAAACAAAAAACAAAACTAGATTACAATATGTATATAGGAATTTAGAAAAACAATTTTTGCTGAAACTTTTTGGAAGCCATTTTATATTTTCATGTAATCTCCGGGTGAGCTGCACTTGTAAGATTTTATATTTTGTCTTCCAATATTTTAAGAGTTACTTTATACATATTGTTATCTAGTTTAAGTTGATAAATAATTTATGTTGAATTAATAAAGTATTGTTACAATTTTTTTTTCACTACTATTAATAATATCGATACATGCTAAATTGGAAATCATTAATTACAAACTATTAATACAGTTTATATTAGAAACACCATACGTTACTTCAAAACCCGTTATAAAGAGCACATAAAATATGGGAAATAACAGCGAAACCGGTTGGGAACTCGGTATTTCGAAATGTTTTGTAAGGCATCAATAAAATTTATTAAAAAGACTGTATAGAGAACTCTATAATTTTCAGAATAAAATATGGTACTAACTTTTCCATCCATGGACATTATTATGGGTCTATAGAAAAGATAATGTAAATTTTAAGCACCACATAAATACAACCAATTCATAATCTTACTTGAAAATACTGAAATACACTATATAAAATAAAATAAATAAAATAAACAAGATTATTAATTCACAAAGTAAGTACAAGTGAACTGGTCCGCCAGGTTAAAGAATTGTCCTCATTAATAACGCCATCTATTGTGAATAAAATGAAGCTTCCACAAGGCGGCTTTCCATATGGCGTCTTTATCATAGATGTAACGGAAAATATGAAAGGCAAGACTTTAGAATTGCCCTGTGAAATACACACAATATTAAATTAATCAAAATCTTCAAAACTATCAATTTTTACATCTTCTAACAATGAAATCATCCGGCAGTGTTAATTAAAATATATCTACTATTACTAAAATCCAGGGTCTGTCTGTTTTGTCCCTTTATAGACTCGGCCCCTGCAAAAGATACCTCGGAACCATCTTTTTTTTTGGCCGTGTAGGGGGCGATAGGGAGGGGGGAGGGTTATGCCAATTTCAGTTTGCGTTGTGCAGTTTGTGATGTCATATTTGTTTGCCAATGGGTTTTTTTTTGTGCGTGTGGTGATTGTGATTTCTCGTCTCTTACTAAGAATCATTACCGTCAGGATTTGAAAATTTCAAATTGTCTAATTCCAGCATCTGATGATGATCGCAGTATCAAAACGCGTCAGACAAAAATAAAATCAATTTTCTCTTTTACTCATTTTATTAATTTATTACAATTACTTTTATTCTGCTATTGAGATTATATTATTAATGTTGTCAATGTTTTTATTACTTCCTTTCATGAATGAAGCATATTAAAAGTTGAATTTTTATCAGTTCGTAAAAAGTTACTCTGTTTATACACCTTAATTGTTTATTACAAGTATGCGTAGTTGGTTTGAGTTAATATTGATGAATTGAATTTTGTTAAATTATTGTTAAATGATATTATGTATAAAACCTCGTTAGATAAGACAAACTTTATGATATGGCAGAAAAGATTATAAAGACTTTATTGTAAATAAATAAATACACCGGACAATTGGAATTAAAAAAAATATCGTTAACCTTTTGTCTGATTCATTTTATATCCTGCCATATCATTGACTCAGTAGATAGGTCATATTTATTTATTATTTGTCCATTGTTTTCCAGCAAAATGTGATGAACTTATAATTCTGTGTCAAAATATAACAGCAACAAAAAAAAAAAACGCTTGTCCATTTTCCGTCTTTGGGCGGTTTTTGGGCCGCTGCACTTCACCCAGGGGTCGTATATAGTGATTTTCCAAGATGTAATCCCCAGCTGTCGATTAGTGAAAACAGAACCGAAAAATTTAAAGTTCTCTCAGAGATATTGTGTTCATGGTATCTGGTCGAGTCTGCTGGTCTTTCTCATAAAGCAAATGTATGAGGAATATCTTTCGCTACTTAATAATGTTTCAATCTATGGGGAATATCTAAGTCGACTCCTGACAGGCAATAAAAAATAAAAACATTTAACGAAACAAAAGAATGTCACGGAAAGCTAAACTCGTAAAGGTTATGAGAAAG
Source organism: Rhysida immarginata (assembly GCA_023313115.1). Taxonomy (NCBI): domain Eukaryota; kingdom Metazoa; phylum Arthropoda; class Chilopoda; order Scolopendromorpha; family Scolopendridae; genus Rhysida; species Rhysida immarginata. The sequence continues at coordinate 80,735 of JAHWFO010024534.1, read as the reverse complement.
TAGTAAAACTCTCTTTGTCGCTGTTAAAGAGAAAAGCACTTTTAAATCGAAGTTCTTTTTACTTCAGATTAACCCGATAAAATTTAGTGAATAATAAAAGACCAGAGCGATTGTTGGTTCTGGAGGTAATAAAAGATGTTCTGCAGAAAGTGAGAAGAGTCAAGGTTGCCGTTAATAAGGTTAGTTAAAAACCATCTAATAACCAAGTTTCCTACTTGTTTAGCGTGGAGTTGCTAAGAGAATAAGAATTATGCAACGAGTTAATGAAAATAGCTATATAAAATACTTTTGCATTCTGATCTGAGGAAATCCGGTCCAGATCAGTTAGCCAGATATCAAGACTATACGTCAGCTTAATTAAAATGTAATTTTAAAAATTCTAAAACCCTAGCTAATAATATTGATTTTTTTTTTTTTAGTTTCTAGTAGTTTTTTTTTATAAGATCGCCAATTGTAAGCATAAGAAAGATGTTGACATAAGGATCTCCTAATATAATTTCTGATTGTGTCCAGTTGACTAATAAAGAGATTCTGAGCTTAAGTGAATGTGTTGGAGTCAAATGAATGAGGAAATGAATCTGCTTCGGAGTCGAAGCATAACGAAATTATCTGCTAACATAAATGGAAATAATAATAAACAGCACTGAAATGGAAACTTGTATAGAGGAATTGTATACAGAATTGTTAAATTGAAAATGCCGGGAATATATAGTGAAACCGGTTGGTCCAAACATTTGCTACTGTAAACCTTCATTTTTTATCTGAAGACCGTACGCATACAAAGATGTTAATTTTTAATTATATATTTTTTTAAAGCTAAATTGTATCTCAAAATATCTATAATAAAACATTTAAATGATATAAAACGAAACGGAAGTTCTAATTCTCATTTTGTAAAAGGGTCTTCAGTTAAAACAATTAAGTAAGATGAAAACGACTATAAAATCTTAAATGAACATAACAATTAAAATTTTATTTTTTTAAATTTCATTTTATATAATGTTATTTAGATACAATTTGACACACAACTTAGTTTTTAAAGACAGATAATCATATCTAATCTCCAAATACTCTATTATAATTTATAGTTGATTTTTAATATTTCTTCAATGTATATTACGGAATGAAAACTTGCTTCTTTGAGTGCTTATATTGGTTTTTCTTAAATAACGAAAAATGTGGGGCATTTTAGTGACTGATATCAATTTTTTAACATATATTGATTGACTCGTCTCGATGTTTTAAAGAATTGCCTGAATCCTGAAATTATTTCCAGTATACTGTATACGAGTATCAACGACACTAAAAATTTCACAAAGAATACATCATACCTAACCACGATTGACACATTTATTTATTATGGATGGTAATTAATAGTGGAACACATTGCAAATAAATTATAATCGATGTTTCAGGGTATTAAGCAACTTTTAGAGATTATCTGTTATTTCCTGTGGAAAATTTCATAACTGTAAAAATCATAATTATAAAGTTCTGTTCTCAGTTAGCTTTGCATAATTAGAACTTCACAGTTTGTTTCTCCGTGGTTTTTTTATAATGGGTTCTCCGTTAATAAGCAAGAAACATATATTTGTTTAAGGTACTGAATAGAAATAAGAAATTCAGAGCAAGATAACAGTTGAGTGGCTTATCTTTATCTTTTTATTTTGAAATTTATTTAATGCACGTAAAGATTTGTTAACTAACAGTGGAAGTTTGACTGAATTGTTCTTAGAATGGAAATATCCAAGATGAGAAGTACACATAATAAGGATTTTATATGGACTTCAAAATCATTTTATTGCTGTAATTCGGTTGAAGTTTGTTGCAAAATTGATTTATAAGTATTACGGCTTTCACAATGCTAGAATCGTTAATCTCCAGTAGAGATTTTTTAATTTGATTTTTTTCTTCCCGTTACAAAACAGGCAAAAGTGTTCTTAAAATGGAAAAACATGGTCGAACTATGTAGTCAGGTGAAATTTTTATTGATTTATAACAACAAGAGGGCTCAAAAGTCGTTTATTCTGTTTACCGAATGGGGACAGGAAAACGTTGTATATGCAATGAAAAGTGAAGAAGGTTTTATTTATAAATTCGCTTTAAAACTTGCTGGACATATTTCCTCGAATTCTGTTAATGTTGCAATGCGCTTAATAATGAAATCGATCGCCAATATGAAAATGGATGTTTCTCGTTTAAATCAATAGCAAACTGACGCGTGTTATTTGAATATTCATTGTCACCTGAGTTTGATTTCACCTGAAAAGCAATTTTTTTTTTTTTTTTTTTCCTCCCCTTGAAATAATAATCTTTGAGACGTGTTTGTCAGAATGAAACTGTGTCAGTCGTTGTCATGATTTTAAAATTGGAACGATTTGTTAAGAAAGACTGAGATAAAGGAGACAATGGAAATGTAAGGAATTGACATGAGAATGGGGGTGTCGAATAGGTTTTAGTAAGAAGAAAGAACTGAACGATTCTTGTCATTATCTGTCCTTCGAAGCAATTTGCTCTTTATCGTCTATAGAAAAATCGAGATACGTATTAAAAAAAAAAAAAAAACGCTTAAAAAGGAACATTCTCTAAAAGGTAAGGGAGAAGAAGTAATTGCTATTTTGAATTTTGTTTATCTTATGCGTGTGTATGTTTTGGGGAAGAAAATATTTTGTTTTCCTCATTAGCATGCTACGAGATTGGTTTATTGAACTTCAAAATGGTTTCTGCTCTACTGCTACTGTTTGCACTGGCTTTTCATTTTGTAATTTATATTTGAAATATTATTAATCTTTAAAGATCGATTTAGATTAATAAATTAAATTTCTTGGATTAAATATCGAGTGAATGTAATTAAACGTGAATTTCGCTTTAATATTGAACCGATATCGATTTGCAGTTGGGATTGCTTGTTCTCTTTTCAATCGGCTTTGTTCGTGAACGTTTTGTAATTATTTGTATCTGTTGTTATTGTAATTAAATATTTTCATGGGTTTTATATTATTGAGGCATGCTGTAGTTCACAATGATTTATTCCTCTAAATTTGCCTTTACCTGTAGTTTTTTTCCTCTCCCCTAAAACATCTATTCTTAAGTAGATGTTTTACCTTGTTTCTAACATTAAATAGTATAGACTTAATTAATTCTAGACAGAAAAAAGGTTTAATTTCATAATAATAGCAGTTTATAAAATCCTCTTTGTACGTATTTAAAGTGGAAATAAAGTTTGCTTTTTTAATTAGCTTAAAAAGCTCCCCTAGAGATGTTCTGTTTCACGAGGATAAGTAAAGCTGTGTGAAATAAAATATTTTTGGCTGAAAAAAATAAAATAATTTTTTTTATTCATTTCCAGGTGAATTTGGCTTTCTGTTGTAAATTCTTCAGTGAATAAAAATTTATTTAAAAAATACGTTGAGGATAAATTATTAAAATGTAAAGATTTAGGATTTATTATAAATTATTTATTAATTATCCCGGTAAATATTAAATTTGTTTAAAAAAGACCATTTAAGTCATTAAAAATGAATTTATAATGAGGTTTGTAATAAATCTCAAATCTTTAAATAGCTAATCAATTTAACCAATGGCAGATCAGTTTTTCAATTAAAGAAAATGAGACAAATTTATGACTCAAGAGGGAACTGCAGATAAATCGCGCAAGTCAGAATTTTTGATAGGCAGATATAAAGCGACTCTACAGAAGTACACTACAGTTTGTCAAGTGTGAATCAGTTTCTACGGATTTTTTTTATGCCATTCGTAAATTTGTTTATGACGAGGCGTTGTTTGTTGAACAGGCAGGGGAATTAACGTTGCACTTAAAGAATGGATTCACACTTCGCAAACTGCAGCATCAGTGGCGTCGCCGTTTTCCAAACTGTCGATGTGTAACGTTGAATAAGAAAAACTCCCAACGAGTTTAATAACTTTGAAATGTGTTGCTTCTATCTTTTACAGTTTGTTTGAATCGCTGGATCTTTTTGAATAATCTTGTATAATAATTCTTGAAGCTGTGAAATTATTATAATTCGGTGGGAAATATAGTTAGAAATTATTCATTCATGTATTGATTAATTCCTTTTAAGCCTTTTTAGAGGACAAAACAGGATTTTTTTTAAATAAAACCTCCAGTTTGGTGTTAAATTTAAAAAAAAAATTAATCCAGGTTCCAATAATTCAGTAAAAAAATAAATAAAACAAGATCAAGATGAATAGACTAAATATTTTAATTAAAAAATTAATATTATTTGTTTTTATTATTATTCCTGTAAACAATTATTCCTACCACCTGATCTAAACAAACAACTTGCATCATGTTCTGCAAAAACAAATCTTAATTTTTTCAGGTGTTTAAGTATGGTTTTTTTTTCAATGCTGGGAATAATTGTTTAATTAAAGTATTTAGCCTTAATTATCTACTCTTTAAGTTTTTGTTTTCTAATTAGTGAAGTTGAGTTAAAAATATTTTAAGGGTTATTAGTAAATCCTCAACATGGTAAGCATGCAGTTAGAGTTATTCTTAAAACCACAGTCTTATTAATATAATTATACAAGCATTTTATTAAAACAAGTAATGCTGGCATGCTGTTGTAGTTTTTCTTGCTTGTCCGTTTGCATTTTATTTTTCATTTTTAAATTATTTATGGATTAAAAATGAATGTTTAAAAATGAACTGGAGCAAGTAAGATGAGCAAATTCATTCGACAACTTCCTTCTGGTCTTGTAATAAGGATAAGAGAAATTGAGAAATTTGATTCAGAATGGAAAATTAAAATTAGACTGAAGAACTAAATTTCTGATTATTGAGTATTTTTCGCTCCAACTAAATTTTTCTGTTTAATAAGATTTTTTTTTCTTCTTAATAATCGGATTAAGCCTCCCCTTTCAGCTTTCCTTATGACAGATTGAGAGCAGATTTTCTGACAAAGCAAAAATATGAAACAGCTTATAACATTAGAGTTAGTAATCTAAAAATAGATAGGATCTGTGTAGTAAATATGAGTGTAAATCTAAAAATTATTTTTCGTGAGGCTATTCTACTTCGTAGTCCTCTTTGATATTGACTTCGAATGTTTGTTTTTAAGTGTTTTATATATATGTATGTCATTGGTGACAAAGTGATGAAATGAACCCTGTGTAGTTTGACGTAGCTTATCCACTTTATCTGATGGTCACAATCTTTTTTTGGAGGGGGACAACTACATTGGGTGACATCTGCTCGTGACACTGCCAACCATTGATCCAAGCGTTGAATGCCTCTGTAATAAGAATGAAGCTGAAGGGTTTCATAGTAAAGAGGAATTGATTACAGAGACTGAAAACAGTCGACCATTTTGTCCCCCCCTGAAAATAATGATAATTCGATAAATTATCCATTTTTATTCCTCTATATTTGCATATAGAGTTGAACACCTATGCGGCATTGTTCGTAAGAGTTGAATAATGTTATATGATGATTTGAAACGTTTTTGTTAATTTAATTTTATTGTGTAATCTTTTGTTTAATAACTCATTTCCTAATTTTTGTTTTGCTAACTTTTTTTTGAGGAACCCATTGTGGTTGTTCTTATCTTTTTCTTTAGAATGTGCAGGCGAAGCTTTTCATCGCCCCATTGTGATTGTAATTTATTCTTTTTTTTTTTTCTCCTTTTCTTTTATGGCGATGGTATTGGTGTTAATAACAAACTCATTAGCTTGTTCGAATGTAGTAAAGGGAGCTGGGATGAAGTAGAAGAAAGAGGAGAGAGAAAAAAGTATTCGCATTAAATTTTTCTTCCCACCCTCATTTTGGTATAATAGACTCGTTCCTTCACCCTTAAAGGGAAAAGTTATTAGCATTCTACAACATAGGTTCCTCTCGCTCTGTGTGTGTATGTGTGGACGAGAAGGAATTAATATTCCTATTATCTAAGCACGAATTCAGAATAAGGAAGAAAGTTAATTTATAACGAACAATATGATAACCTAGAACTCAGTTTCTTATTTTGATTGTTAATAATAACCATGGTATAAAAAATAAACTGTGATAATAACTGTGAAATGGTTGTAGCTATAGGATACATTTGTATAGCAATAATTAATGTTGTTGTTCATATTTTAGAAATAATTTGAGCAAGACTTATTCTAGGATAAGATAGCCAGGTCGATGAAAGATTTTTGGAAAATTAAATTTAATAATTTGCAAAGACTCGACATCGAATTAAGAAACAGTAAATAAATATAAGGTATCGTATCTCTGTGAATAATAGCTGCCCGCTATTTTATCACCTCTCAAATAGATGCATAGAGTCATAAAAAGTTTTTGCATAGCCAAGTAATTTTAGTTGGCTATGAAGTTTTTGTTATTGGAAAATTAATTACCAGTTTATTAAAATTATTTAAGAAATTTGTATTATTAAGGTAAATATAAGATAATTTTATTAAAAAAACACAAATAAAAGATTAAATATTTACCCATAAAATCTATCTATCTTCTATATATATAAAGAAGGATGTTTGTGGGTCTGTGCGTCTGTGGGTGGGTCTGTGTGTGGGTCTGTGGATCTGTGTGTACGTTTTTTATACAAATCTACAGTTTTATTCCGATCTTGATAAAATTTCGCATACATGACCTT
>JAHWFO010024534.1:0-69672 GCA_023313115.1 Rhysida immarginata | reverse complement strand
AATTCCACTGAGTCTGTCCTTTTTTCAATAATTCCACTGAGTTGGACCTTTTTCCATATTTGGGAGACGGACCTATTTCCATAATGGGTTGGTCGTCGACACCCCCCCCCCCCCGACTACGGGCCTGCTCTTCAGTGACGAGTCTATCTTTTGGTGATCAGGGGACAAGGGTGTGGCTTACTAACGATGAAAGTTGCCATCCAGACACGAAAAAGAAGACGATAAAGTTTCAAAATTGCATCATGATATGGGGGTGCATGAGCACAAGGGGTGTCGGACTCCTTGCAGTTCTAAAGGGGATAGTAAATTCCGAAGTGTACCAAAAATTACTTGATGCCTTCTTAATTCCATCAGCAGAATTACTGTTTGGGGGACAATCACTTTCTCTTCCAACAGGACAACGCACCAGCACATGCATCTCGTTCAACCAAGAATTGGTTGTTACAGTACAACATAACTTGCTTCCCCATTCCACCCAATTCACCATATCGAAGATCTATGGAATATAATGAAACGAGAGCTAGTAAAGAACAAACCATTGACCATTGATGAACTAAAAAGAAAAGTACGTGTCGTCTGGGCAAACATCGAACCTGAGGAGTGTCGACATCTTATTCAGTCACTACCTAAACGTATCCATTCTGTTACCAAAGCCAAAGGCGGCCCAACAAAGTATTAACCCATAATAGGGCAAATGATCCACCTAATTTCTGTTAATTTATTAATTTCATTATATATTCCATTTTTTTGATGCAGCATATGTTGTATTCCATTTTTTTGACCAGAGTTGATTTGGATATTAAAAAAAACAATTTGTAATTTTACGAGTTCTAAACTTTCGAAGATTAAATATCTTCCTCCTACTATTCATCTGATTTTTTTTTTTTTTGGAATTAATGTATTGATACATTTTTCTCCACGACAGAAAACAGAAGATTTCTCATTGAGTATTTTTCCACATTTTTTTTTTATTTGGACGAGTATATGGCGATTTCTTATTTTGCAAGTATCAACAGTAGCTTCAGGTAAGTAATATACATCCACTTCAATTTGGTGTGAAATTAGACATGTTCGGATGGTTCCCTTGTTAGTGTTCTTGATGTAAATTTATTTTTCATATGAGTGACCCTTTTTATAATGTTTTTTTATATTATTAATAATTCAATTTATATTATGTTCACGTTTCAATTTCTCAATCCAGTGTTGAGCTCTTATGTATGAATTTTATAATTGCACAAAAAGTGTAAAATATTTTGCTTTGAAATGTCCAATTTCATTTCTCCAGGTGTTGCTACAAAGTCACAATTGCGATAATAACAATATTGCGCGTCCTTAATAGGATAAAAGCCACAGTTTTGCATATGACAATATGTGATGGTCTAGCGCTAACCCTTAATTATGCCCTTTTTTGTTTGTCTGTTGAACGACGGCGGCTGTTGATTCGATCGGCTTTTATCCCCCTTTGCGCGAATATGTAGCAAATCAAGCAGGTAGTCATAGAATCATTTCGTCACATAGAACCGTTTTCAAAGCTAATTTTGATGAAATATTTGAAATGAGTAAGAACCGAAAAACGTATGGAGTGAGATAAAGTTCACAATTGCAAGAACCGATCCTACCAATTGTGAATTGAACGCCTTCGTCTGCCTCACCGACTGTTCCACTTGACCTGTTTTGCTAGTTTTTTTCCTCCCCTTGGCATTCCTTTTGGTGAGCACCGGCCTCCTCTAACATAGCTTGTATAGGAAAGAGAAAAAAATGCGTTTAGAAGGGAGGGAGCTGCCATTGTCAACACTTAATACGCCTAATTGGTTCTTTTTATCCTTCTCCGCTGGCAAATTGGTAGCGGCAATCGACTCTGTAGAATGTTGCTTGTTGTTATTGTTGTTTAGTACGCATGTGTTGCATCTGCGAATTCCTCGTTCTCCCTTTCCATACCGGAGAGGAAATAAAAGATAATTTCTGTTTATTTATTAATATTACCTTTTCAAATTTAAAATGTTCAGTTGAGGATAATTTCCATTTCTTCCCCTTCTTTTTATTATGCTCCTTCCAAAAGACTCGCTTTTCACCTGCAGACTAACAAACGGGTTTAGGGTCAAGTTATCATCGATTTATATTCCTGCAAACTGTACAGTTACAAATTGGATATCTAATTAGTAAACACTTACTATACCTGAAATTAAACTAAGTAATAAAGAAAATAATTGCGGATGCGTAGAGCGTATCTATTAAATCCGAAATATCAATTTCCATAAAACTCGAACGAAGAATGAGGTGCTTTGCTTTCGATAAAAATTTTCCTTTGTGCACGGATTATTTTAAAAAAATTACGACTTTTCGACTAAAATTATGTACTCTATATTGTTATCTTTTCTTTCTTGCTTTATTTTTAGATCCTTTTTAGTAAATTGAATGTTCAGTTTACTATATTACTATATTATTATTATTCTACTACCCTTACTATAAAAATTACTATATTACTATATTATTCTACCCTTACCGGATAGAAAATATTCTTAAAAAAGCTTTTTAATAAATTGGCAGAATTTTTTTGTAAAATCTCTTATCGACATGGTTAGGTTGTTAAGTTTAAATTTAATATTAATTTTGAGTTGACGAAGCGGAAATTGCCACGATAGCGGTTGAGCAAATTCTTGGAAGATGATAGTGTGTATGGTTGACTGCAAGACATTTTGTAAAATGAGTCCATCCAAATTCATCTGCACTTTTACGGTTTTCTGCTTTAAGACGATGTTGACACTGAGAAATGAAACGATTAATTTCATAGCGAGGGTCTGTAGTATAACCCGAAGACGCGGTTTAAAAAAAAAAAAAAAGGGGGAATCAATTAAAGGAGCAAATGCCAAAATACTTGAAATTAAATTCAAAAATAAAGAAAAACGAATGCATAGAATTATATTCAGGAAAATATTTACTCTTCATTCGTTATCATCTTCTTTATTCTTAATTTCAAGCATCTTATTTGTTTCCTAAATTAGATTTCTGTTTGCAATACGAAACTGTAGCTTCTACAAGCTCTTTAGGATTGCCATCGTTTTTTGTTTGTTTGTTTTTTATGATAAAAATTTTATAGAAGCCTCAGCCAGATAAAATAAAAAAATAAACATAATTTAATAATACCAACAACTTAAATAAAAAAAATAATAATAAAAGCTACCAAAAAGGTAAGCATAATTATTATTAATTCAAAAATTCTTCAAAGAATTTATTTCTTCAAAAAAACGTAAGGCTCTTGTAAATAATCAAATAAAAACGTTGCAGTCTTAACAATGCTTTTGAGAACCTTATATTTTTTGAATCTATCAATTTTTGATTTTTTCTGGTTGAGGTTTTCCTATGAAATTTCTATTTTTTCTGTTTCCTGTCCTCGAAGTTCAATTTTATTATTTTATGATTTCGTTTTAGATAATAATTCGTTGAAAACACTCAGTTCATGTAATTTCCGTCGTGTGAGTAATTTATTAGTCATTTTGATGATGGAGGGTGTGAAACCAAAATAAATAATTTTTTTAGCCCATCAGGTAAACTGAGTTGATGATGATAATGATGATTAATAATCCCATGATCATCCAGTTTTGATGAAGGTAATTCGGGATTTAAAAATATGTTTATTTTTTTAATGGTTTTTGTATACTGAAAAAATGTACTTTTTTCATGTGTTAATCTTTTTTGCTTCATTAATGTAAATATTGGACACATTTTTGCGCACAGGTTTTTGTGAAGTAATTTTTAGCGTTTATTTTTGTTATAAAATTTATTTTAAAACCTGTTTTATCGTTTTTCAGAAAGGTAAACCCTCTAGGAAAAATCCGAATCTAATTTTTTTGCGTGATAATGTTATTCAAGGGTAATAAAATTTATATTAATGGAAAGATTTAGATTTATTACGAAAAAACCCCGTGAAAATGAGCAGTTTCCACCAATTTTCCTATATATTTTTTGAGCATATATCCGGATGATGACGTCGTTGTCGATTTGCGAAACTAGTCCTAGTTTAAAATCTCAGTCTAACTATTCGCCGTCAATGTTTTCTGTATTCAGATTTTGTCAGCGATTTCGATGGCGATAACACTTTCTTGTTGTTGCCGTGACACTTCACTGTATGGCAATTGACCATTTCAAACCTCAAACCTTTTCGCGAGTGACGTTATTTTCATGCTAAATCATCAGCCCAATTTGCTGGCGTGCGAAATTTGATATTTTATGAATTTAGAGTTTAATTTGGAAATGTGTATGTGTGCTACATCGTTATTAACACCTTCGTTTAAATGAAAGATGAAATTGTGTGTGGCTGTAGAATTTAATTTTAAATCGACCAATCCAATTGAAATCGGATATTGCAGGATGTATTCGATATTTTGATGTTAGGAAAAATCGATTTTATTTAATTCTGGGAATTCGTATGGAGAAATTAACCTTACATAATTGCTGTCTATGGTTATTGTTTTGAGAGGAGAATCGATTTCTTGTCAGTTTGCTTCCTTCTGGTTTCGATCCTGTTTAAGTCTTATGAATAAATGTATTATTTTATTATTTTTTTTTAATGGAAGCATTATATCTATAGTATTGCTGATGATGGATTCGGAGATGTTGCTGCCGCTCAGAAATTGATTTTAAGATTATGGGGATGGAATCGTAAAATAAAATAAAAAAAGAGAATATTTTAAGACAAGTTCCTCTCCCCGAGGGTCTCTTCCCGAGATGAAAATGAAATTTGAATTTTAAATATTAGAAAGAGCCCAGGGAAATTATTAAAATAGAGGAGAGAGAGAGAGAGAGGGAGGGAAAAATAGAAAAAATATTTTTTTATTCGAAGGTGGAACTTGAGATGATGGTTGTCAAGTTGCGTAATGGAAGAGAGAAATTAAAAAAGATTTTTTTTTTTTAATTAATTCTTACCGGTTTAGGAAAGTCGATCGACTTGAAACGTTGCTTGGTATTGAATTTTTAATAACTATTTTGTTGCTATTTTTGTTTCTATTATTGGCAAATTGAAGGCCGTTGTAGGTTAAGTTGTTTTTTTATTATTTAAACGAACATTAAAAAAGAAACTTATATAAAAGGGCGTTGCACAGTATTGGCAGTGTTATAATTTTTATATTTAAAAAAAAAAAATTAAGTAGAGCTAATTTAATATTCAAAGTTTTTTTGTTTTTTTTTAATTTAGTCGAGCCTAATTTGGAGAACAAGGTTATGCCTAATTATTTAAAAAAATAATTAATAATAATTTTTAATTAAAATTATACTCATAAAATTAAACTGAAATTAAAAAAATTGAAGATGCAATATATAATATTTAAATTGGTTATCAGTTCAGTTCTTAAAAAAAAAAAAATCTTGAATAATTATTATTTTTTTTAGCAAGCACATCATCATAAAATAATTTTTACTTGGTAATATATATTAAATATTTGTTTACCAAATTTATATCCATTGTATATTTATTATTTCTCCGTTATTAATGTATCTTTGTCGGCCTGTGAGAGGTTGGTAACCGAGTTGAGATTTTATTTCAGGAATAGAGCTCTATTTTTAGATGTGTTATCAAATTAAAGTGAGAAAAGCATTCACTATCTTGATGTTGACATGTTTTATTTAGTTAGTTTTAATAAAAACGAAAAAATAGGGGCTCAATAGCGTCATGACTTGACATTTATTATTATTATTTTTTTGGACACTATTCTTCATACATAATTTAATATGGAAGACGGAAAGAGAGAGAGAGAGATCATCTACATGTATCTATTGCTTTGAAAGAAATATTCTGCTTTTGTTACGAAATTCTCATTTTTTTTAAAAAAATTTTTTTAAATGTTCAGTAGTAAACCATTTTAGATTATGAAAGACTGTATTTTTTTTTATTTTTTTTTTTTAACATCTAGAGTTGAAATAATAAATCTGTATAAATTAGTAAATTCAGAATTGCTATCAATTTCATTTGAATTGAGAATATGCAACTTGTAAATTATAAATTATCTATTAATTTTATTTTAAAGTTAGGAAAGCGGATTTTTATTTTTATTGGATATTTCTTAATTTTTAAATAAAAAATTTCTGAACGACTTGAGAAATTCTTTCTCTAGCAGCCGTGTGAATTGAAGGATTTTTTTCTCTAGAAACCTCCTAATCTTGCGGAATTTGTAATTGTAACCCTACACTTACGTAAATACGGAGCTCAACGAATATTTCATTCCAAATTTCGTACCTCTTCTTACTAAAGAACACCAACTCATGCCTAATAAAAAAGAGTTTTTAAAAAACCTTTTGGCAGCTTACGAAGTTATTTGGAAAAGACAAGATTACAACAAAATTTGTATATCACGAAATGACATCTCCACGAATGATGTCATCGCTAAAGTGAAGCAACCATGAAAGTTACCATAAAATTAAATAAATAAATAAAAATGACCGGCAACATTAAACCTTAAGTCTAAAATTTAGCATTAGTTTTATAAAATAAAATACTAAGAGACCGAAACGAACAGAACCCTGGTAAATTTCAGAGAAATTCCTTCCATCAAGGAAAGAGCGTCAATCCTACCAGAGATGATATTAATTAAAATTCTTTTAAAAGCTTTATCAATCAAACCTCCCAAAGAAACAGAATAGGTGCTCCTTAAACGAATAACCAGTGTGGGGAGTATAAAAACTGATTACTAATTCTGATTATTCAGTTTCTTCTCCAAGGGAATTCGGTCGCAAAAACTAAATCTCAACCCCATAATATATCTTAGACAAAACCAAAGCATCAAATAAAATTTTAAAAGTATTAAAACTCCTAAAAAAGTTATTCAACCTATATAAAAGACCAAACATAATAAAGATATGTTAATAAAAAATCAGTATATCTATTAAAAGAACCAAAACAGTCAAAGATGATTCCAGGCGTTTAATATGAATCAACACGAGAGATCGTTTGAAGTAAAATAAGTAATCAAAGAAAATTGGATCTTTTTTTAGTCATCACTAGGTCATACCATTGTTTTCGTAATATTCACATTTTATTTATTTAAAGAAAACCGTGTAATTAATTTTATAATTTCATTCTGCATCATAATATACGTCGTAATCTGGCGGAAAATCTTCAAGTCATCGGCATATGCTAAAATATCGATTAGTGGCAAATCGATTGAATTACCAAAATCAATCAAATATAAAATAAACTGGAGTGGTCCCAAAGGAGAACCTTGAAAGATACCATTCCTAACATACACAAATTTCGATGTGCACGTCACATTTTAAGCAAATGTTGTTAAACCGATATCTTGTAGTACTAATAGTGTCTAATAATAATTAAGCATTTAAAATGGGTGGCGGGGTTTTACCTTTAATAAAAGGTTAACCGTGCTCTCTGAAAACATTAATTAAAATGAAAGGTGAAGATATTCATAAACATTCAGCATGCACAGTATCGGAACGGTCACTAAACTTATAAAATTAAAGAAAATCTCGCACGCCAGCAAACAGGAGCTTGATGATTTACTAGGCGGGTGACGTACGGAGGAGAAGGGGCTTGGAATCCCGAATTGCAGTACAGCACAAAATATTTAATTTTTTTTCTTACTGAATAATGGTATGTATAATTATTTTTAGCAACTGAATTGCGCATATAAGGTTAGTTTTCTTTTTTTTTTTTTTATTCTATTTTAAATCTTTTTTCTTGCGTAGAAAATTGGGCAGTCTGTATAAATATTTTTATAAAACGAACTGCTTTTGCAAACGATTAGCTCTCTTCACATTAGTATATTTAAGTTAAATTTTGATAAGCAAACACGTTGATAAACATATTTTATTCATGTATGATGAATATTTGAACAATTTGTCCGTTACGAATAAGGATCGCCAAAGGAAAATGATAGTTGAAGATTCTGGTCATCATTTCATGAACTAATTGAATCAATGCCGTTTTTTATTTATTTATTTATTTATTTATTTATTTATTTTTTCTGGACATAAAGTTGGTATCGGTTGATGAAACGTTTCGGCACTGTTTGAAGGCATTTTGAACCCTGAAAACATGACGACGAAAATTTAGATTAGACTTGGAAAGTCTTGCTCGGTCAGATCAATGCAGATTCTCGAATCGCGAAACATGTCATCATCTCGGCATTTACTCAAGGAAAATGGAATGTAGATGTATTGGTAGAAAGCGCTATTTTTCACTTTTCCGGTGCATTTTTCTTAAATAAATATTAATTTACATCTAAAAATTTCGATTGAGTTTTATTTTGTTACTTTTAAATAATATTAGTATTAAAAAAGAAAGAAAGAAATGTGTAAATTTTCCCCCATAGATTTTACTCCTACATGGTGTAAAATCGCTTTTCTGTGAAAATGACGCCATCGACGATCGGGTTGGATGCCAATCTGTGGGTTTGATTAAATATTGTCTAGTCTTCGGTTATTTTTATTTATTTATTTATTTATTTATTTATTTATTTTTTAAGTGTGTGTGTACTCTTCGTGTCGTTCTTGCTTCGTCAGTGATTTAAATAATCATAAATTTTGATGAACTGCTTTGAAATTTAGATACATCCCAATTTGGAATTAACCAAATTTGTAAAATTGAATGAACGATATGGCACATGACCGAACGATTCTGAAAGCAAGTAAAATACGGTCGGTTTCAATTTGGAGCGCTTTTGTTTTACTTGTTAAAAATGAGAGAGTATTTCAAAAAATTCTTATAACGAGTGTAACGAGTGATTCATGTTTAACGAATGTGTAACAGATTCTTTGCGATGTCGACATAGTTTATATAAATCCAGGTGATGGATGAGTCATTATGTTTATGAAATGATGTTTATAATTATATTTAAGAGTGATATCATATTTTTGCGTCTCTTTGAAATTCATTTAATATTTTTGATTTCATGGACTTATAATGAAAGTTATGTTGAGGAGGTATAAAGGCGAAATCTTTCAAGGAAAGTTATACATATATCAGGAAATTGTGGAAAATAACGCAATAAAAATAATCAATTTTATTTCCTTTAAAATGCCGCTTAGAATACCGTTTGTCAACAAAAAAATAATTTCTACTCTCTTGTTTACGCATTTCTATAGCGAAGTTGTCTTCCCATTGTGGAAATTCAGTTGAATAACCAAGGATAAAACTATTCAGGTAGTAAGAATACATTATTATCAATTTAAATAATAATGTGAAGTACAACTATTAAAGTAGCAAACAATAAAAAGGTAGCACAGAATGACAACAAAAAATCAAAAGGTTAAAGAGGAAACAAAAATAAAATAAAAACACAATTATAGAATGAATAAAAAAATAAATAAAAATCATAAAATAAAAATAATTAAAATCAAGAAAATAACTCAATACACCAATAAATAAATAAATTAAAATGTTAAAAATTTGAAATTATTATAGAAACATTCACTGATCGACTATAGTTATTTATAATTTGTAGTCCGTCCCCCCCTCCCCTTAGGGGATTTTAGAATCAGTAATGTCCTAAGTTCAAAATCGTAATCGTTCAAATATGTCGAGCGAAAGTGGAAATTTCTTTTATAAGTCTTCATTTATTCTGTTTGTTCTTCTTGCTTTGGCCAAAATATTAATGTCTACGGTTTTACTAAGTTGATAATTCTGATTTATACAAAACTGGTAATTTTGATAAATTGGTAATACTCTGGCAGGATATCAAAACAAAATGATGATAATGAATTCATGGAACATATCAACATGGACGCTATATTGGTATTCTAAAAATATTTCCATCCATTCGTTATTATTTCTTTTAGTTTTGGGTTTGATTCCAGGCATCGTACGCGTTTCCTGAATTAAATAGCTTCTTCGTAACACTAAACTGTACAATTACCGTTGGTTCATTCATTGAATAACATGTCGCTTGGCCTTGGAAGAAAGAAGCGTTCTTGGGATGGTAACGTGAGTTAATGAGTATTCAACGAGGCCATAGCAACGCTCGGTTGTCATTGGAACCGGAAGCGGAGCAAACTCTCTTGGCTAATTCCCCGAGGCAACTCGGTGAAATGATTACAGCAGAAATGGGAAATAAAATTTTCCATTTTATTTTTTAAAAGATTTAATCATGGCGAGTAGTTTTTTTTAATTTTTTATTTATATTGGAATATAAAATAACTCTTTAACTCTTTTTATTATTATTATATTTTGGCTCTTTATCAAATGACGTTCCCTTGACTCCTTTCCTTCCTCGAAATATTTATTTCGAGGAATATCAGCTGGCTGTCAGAATTAAAACAGACTCTGCTGTTATTAGACATTGACCAACCCCGTCTTTTTTTATTTTTACCCTTGATTTCGTACTAGGTAAATTGGATTTGGATGATTAATTTTGAATTTTCAAGAGGATCTAGAGTAGAGCTTTCTTTTAGAACGGCAGCTGAGTCTTTTCTAATGACGCCGTTTTGCATCTGAATGGCTTGAATCGGTGAGAGAGGAGAGGTCTTGAGGGTTGATTACTGTTTTCGTGATATCTGTATACTGTATTATATAAATAATAATTATTCCTCCCGATTTTCTAGCATCTGCTTAGGAATTAGAATTTGCTGTAGGAGGAGAAAAGGTTTCGCACGAATGTGATTTTAAATTCAATTAATTTTTATCAGGTTTGTTTTTTTATTATTTTAAAAATTGTTTAAAGGTCAACTGATTAAAATAATCTATAAGGTATTAAAAAAAGAAAGAAAGCAGAAAAACTTTAATTAGAGATATTTCATTTTGAAAGATTGGCCTTTATTCTTTGAAGTGGCATAATTTTAGTCTCTTTTTCACTGGCTATTCGGAATTTCAGAGAATTAATAACTCCGAACAGTAGACATATGGCCGGAAGCATGTGACGGACTACAAGGGTATTAATCGAGCGACTGGCATGTCCATTAAGGTGGACAGAATCAAGGAATTGAACGACTTCGAGCGCGGCATGATAACGGTATCAGACAAGCTGGATTCAGCACTTCTGCAACTGTTAATATGGGTGTGCTTTTATTGTACACAATTGTCTGGAACGCCACAAAAAACGTCCAGCCAAATACCGTAATGAGCCAACGGATGCACTATATACCGGACGTTGTCCCATAACAACTGATTTCCCGTATGGTTACTACGTTTATCAACACAAAACAAGAACTTGCAGCTGCAATAGGTCCTAATCACCTGTACTAAACTATTCTCATATGAAAAATGCGGAATGGTGCGATGAATCACGGCCAGGGGTGGATTTAGATATAAGCTAAATAAGTTACATTTTGTTAATGCCTGTTGAAGATGGCGTAATACCGAAACACGTCGGCAATAAACACTTAAGTATCCGTATCACTCTAGACATCCATTTATTTCTCTAAGTTACAGCTAGGGCCTCACCATCTATAGGGGCCTCAAAAAATTCCTGTGTTTTCACAAATTTTCAGAAATTCAATTTTCTGTGTAATAAAATTTCTGTAATTTAGTATTTTTAATAATTTGTTATTATTTTTATATTAAATATATTATTTTTTATAAAATTAAACCAGCTCAGCGCTGGTGTTATTTATATATTTTAAAGCTTTTTGAGATCAGCTGGTGTAGTTTATAATGATAGGGGCCACAAGGCTTCATATATCTTAGGGCCTCATTAAGTCTAAATCCGCCCCTGATCACGGCTTGCTCCTTTAGCGTAAAGTGATGAAATGATGAACCGTCCTGTGTGGTGTAATGCTCCCTGTATTGAGAATAGCCACGCGCAGTGTTTGTAAACATCACCGTAGTCGGGCATGTGCAGTAGATCCGCACTGATTACGTGTTCAACGCCTACAGTTGAATTTTTTTCAGTTTTGGTGATTTCAATCTCATGAGCATACAATAGTTAAGACATTACTGGAACATGTAAAAGGTAAATATTATTTATTGTAAACCATTCATATTATTATTATTAATATGCATCGCACTGGAATTTTGTGCCTGCACTGGGTTACCCAGGAAAATTCGGCATTGCACCCTTAACATTTTAGAATATCTAAGATAAGTTATGAATATCTATTCTTATTATCTTTATTGGAAAAAATACTACATAAATTACTGTGTAGAGGAAAGGATATAGAAATTGCAGGTGTAAAACTTGTTGATATTAACAGTATCATTTTTAGCAGAAAGGATGGCACTCTCACACAATCACTTGTGGTCTTTGTGTTGGATAAACATTATCTGTAAATTTTCATCTGTAAATGGGGGATGGGGGGAATTCTCCAATTGTTGGCTCCTTCAGAGGCACATTCCCCTCTAACTTTTGTCAAAAAGGAAGTGTTCAATCTGCAAGTTTAAATTTACTGCAAAACAAGAAGCAATCATCAAATGAAATAGGAATCAAAATGATGGCCTGCAACAATGATTGTCCGTACTTTCTTTAGATAGACTTTAATAATGATAACAAACAAACAAACACAGACAAAACAAATTCTTTTTTATTTATTGCTCTGTTTTTATCCGTCGGCATATTTTTGTGAGCAAAGAGCATTGTTCAACCAACAAACTGAATTTGAATTTTATACATAAGCTTGTTGCCGACTACCTATGATGTAGCCATAGCCTTCACTCTGAAGATATGACAATGCCATATGTTACGTGTCCGAATCATGTCAAGATCATGGTCCGAATGCTTCCTTATAGTTTTACATATACAGATCATGGTCCGAATGCTTCCTTAAAACTCCGGACCTGTATTTGAGCTTAAACATTTGTGGGATGAAATTGAACGGGTTGTTCGGATGTATCAATATAAAGTTGTTTTGGAACACTACAGCTTAAAGCATCCCTGTGATGCATATAGCAGGCGCCAATAGTAGCATTTCACTTAACTTCTCTAGTCTTTTTTTAAATAAAGAAGGCAGTAATATTTGAAATAAATTAGTTTTTTTTATTTAATTATTTAGAAAATCAGGGGGGTTTTTTGTGTGTGTATTTAGAAAAGGCATTGTCGGCAAATCAGCTGGCTCATCATGGAAATTTTCACATGGAAATTATTTGTAACATTATTCTGCCATAAATACACAATGAATACTGTTAGCGATGAAGAATTTTCAATAAACTTGTATTTATTGATGCGAGTTGACCTTTAAGATAATGTTAGCGAACATGTTGCCGTTTAAATTTGAACAAAATGTCATATGTAACCAGAGATTTTGCGGTTGTAATCGAAGAAATTGGACACCGCCATCGATTTCCCGAGAGAGAGATGAAATTTATTTTGTTTGGAAGAAGTTCCGTTTTCATTAAATTTAATTGAAATCCGGCATATATATAGATGATATCTTTAGATATATCATATGTTTCGTTTCGCGGAGTCGTTTTGTCCTCAGACCTATGATAAGGTTGTTGAAAAGATTTGTTATTCTATTGGAATTTTGTTTTTTGTTGTTATGGTTGTTGGAATCCAATAGGAACCATAATGAAATGAGAAAAAACGAATTTTTTTATTCTTCCTTTTTAAAGTTTAAGGCGAACAAATTAGAGTGTGCAATGGTGTTTTCGTATACGGTTAGAAACATGTGATGTTTGGTATAATTGTTGTTTTCTTTGAGCGAATTGTACAATTGTTTTGAAGAATCTGAATTAAGTATAACAATTATTTAATAATACAAATGTAATTTAGGGTTAAACCAATACTGCTTTTTATCTACAGAGAAAAGGAAAAATAGTTCACTCCTTAAATTAGGGTTTTTCATGATTCCTTAGATAGGTGAAAATATGCTGATATCAACCAACCCAGTACACAGTTCTACAATTTCTTTCGCCTAAAAGCTATTGCAAAAGAGCCAAGCAGATGATAATCACTTCTTTTGTAGCTTTGCGGTAAAACTTCCAGCGCACTTCAGTCAAAGATGATACTGTCGGATTCGCCACATGAAGTCGGCATTGTCATAAGAATAGTAATTCCCTGTCCTTTCTTGCGAACGGCTTGTGGTATAGAGTTTTTCAGTAGTGTGAAATAGTACTGAGCGTTGAACTTTAAGCCTTTCTTCTGGAACATTAAAAGGACCTTTCATATCCCAGAGGGTAGTTGCTATTGCTTTACCTAATTTTTAACATCATTTGTACACTGAGGTCACAGGCCATCATTGGCATTTGCAATCTTCTCGAAATCTCTGCTAATAATACTCTTCTTTCACTAGAACTTTTATAACACGCCGCTGTCAGGCGTGCGCCGGATGTTCACCTCACGTTCGCATAAAATTTTGTTGTTCGTATTATTATTAGAAATCGGTGTTTTACACACAAAAGTCTCTCGGTCAGCCCTCAACTACCCTTGTAGTAATGGCTTTCTCACGTCTCTTCGGATTGATGATCGATGTCCGCTAGTCCTTGATGGTGTACTGCTTCGTCTTGACGTTCAGGAGGAGGAGGTGGAGAAGCCACATGTGACCTTGTCGATCGATGATCTCGCTCGCGTTCTCTTTATGCGATGAGTCATTGATCATCAAAAAGTTCCACGGACACAAAAGGCCGCCTTGAAATGGTATATGTGACAAGTCGGCGAATTTGGTTGGACATGGGAGGGGATGAGTTAGTAGTTTTCGTTCTGATTTTTTAAACCACAAATTATGTAGTCAAGGGCAGGATGAGAGAGTGAGTTTTCAATCGTAATTATGCACATTATTATTATTTTTTTTTTAATCCAACGTGGTTCTTTTAGCTTAGTAAAGTATTTAGAGTTAAAACTGAAGCGCTTTACTTATTTATTTGTGCTTGGAGATTCAAATTTTCATGGCGCACGTATTCGGTTCTAAAAATCCTAGAAAGCTCAAAAATATCTCGATTTGTAGATCCTGCCATCATATTTCACGTCCGTCTTTTTTAAATAAAATATCCTCGTTTTCAAAAATAATGAAATTTTTATTACTTTCTCCTTCATAGACAGGAAAATAAAATGTCCGTTTCCGCTCGAGTCTTTCAGTGTTGGAATTTTCAAGGCTTTGCGTCGTATTACACGCACGTCTTCATTTGAAACGCTTTATTTCGGTGCAGTGGCGTAGAATGGCTTCAGTTTTATATTTTAAGATATTAATAAGAACTGATAATACATTCTCTTTATTGTAGAGTTTCTACGCATTCTCTAATTGTAAGATCAATTGACATGGAAATTAGACAGATAATTTTTGGAAATAAATTTTTCAGAAATGATTTTTGTGATAAAAGCTTTTCAAATACATGAATTGTTGAAATATTTAATTTTAAAGATTAATTTTATTTACTCACAATTAATTTTTATCGACTTGAGTTATTATGTTCTCTATACAGATTGAGTGCCTCTAATCCGAAATAGTCTGAAATCTGTATAACTTGTAGCCTTGCAACTCAGTGAAATTCTGTTGTTTTTTTTATTACGCAGAATATTTTGTTATCATAAACCAATTAAAATTGTGCATTTAACAAAAATATTTTTTGAGCCAATCAATAACTCTGATTGACTGAACATTTTTGACATCTTGAACCCATAGCGATTGTCGATTTAAAGTGGCAAGCAAATTTCATCCGTAAACTATCACAAATCATTCTTCGTAGACGGTACCATCAAAGTCCATGCAGAACATTTCTCCAAAGTCCATCTTATGTTCCAAAACCAAAATATTCTCGCTCTCAAGCATTTCAGGTATTCAGGTGCTCTGTATATGAAACTGATGTACAAAGGAATATCACAATTGGAACAATTTTTATATTTCTTGTAATCAGGGGAACGAGGACAAATGTTACAGATTTTAAGAATACCGACCGATCGAGAAGATGGCGAGTCCCTAGCAGAGAGTGCTCTGCATACTCGAGTTTGCGAGCTGTGCATCGGTGGTTACTTTGCAGCGGGTCTTCCGGTGGGAATTCGGAACACGTTCCCCATCCAATAACAATATCCGGCGATAAGCGGTTTCAAATGACAGGGTGCATTTGTAAAAGCAAAAGTTCGGAACATCAGCCTGTGTCAAAAGAAGAACATGAAAAGTGTTAGAGCGTCTTTTCAGTGCAAAATCCGCCCATTGAGCATTTGTTATAAACTTCTTCCAATGTAAGATGACGGTTCTTCTTTCATCCAATGTAACATTTGTCCTCGTACCAAGTCGCTACGATAAATTTTTAAAAAATGTTCAAACTGCGATATTCTTTTGTCAATATTTGCTAACAATAGTCAGTATTTGCATTCATTGACTATTACGTACTTGCGAATTTATAACTTTTCCCAATTATATTTGGGAAATATTTGACCACGCCCTTTTTATTGTTGTCTTATGTTATTCGATGATAGTATAATGTACGAATATTTCGATGGAAAAATATAAATGTACCTTAACATAAAAAAAAAAGTTAAGTCTCTAAAAATTTGGTGCTCTCCGCGGACACCTCCATTTTTTTCTGATTTTCTAAACGCGGAGACGCATTTAAGGGATTTCTGCGCATGAATTCTGGTACGAAATGAAAGTAACTATGACCACCTGAAAAGATGGGATCACATGAAGGGATCACAATTCCATTTATAATAAAAGAAGAAGGTGTTTGTTTATTATCCCTTTATTTCCAGAGCGAATTCAAGATTCTTAAAATTAATGAACATTCCGGCGACATAACAGGAGGAGGTTCGTGATTTATGGGCAAATGACGTCATTCGAGAAAAACGTTGCCAGGGAGCTTCGGAATCGTGAATTGCATTTCAGTAGAAGTCGCGATTTCTAAGAACATAGTGTTATCACAATCGATATCGCCGGCAAAATCTTCAACGGTTTAACTTTTACCACGATAAGTTCATAAATAAATGTGTGTGGAAACGTATGAAAGGGTTGAAATATCGGTTGATATATTTTGTATGATGTGGAAAAGTATAAGATTATCAGACGAGAAGCAAGTTCTTGAGTTGCGAAGCGCATCATCATTTGGGTATTTTCTCAAAGAAAATGGTGCGCAGTGGTCTCGGTGAAAAGCGTTTTTCTAATTTTATTTTTATTTTTCGTAATAAAATACGAAATTGAATTTAAAATTTTGGATTGTCATCCTCGATTAACAGCACTGAAATAAATTAAAAAAATTTTTTTTAATTAAAATTTTTCTGTATTGTTTACCTTTAACATAGATTATTGTTATTTTTTATACGTGTGAATCATACAATATTGAAGGCAGCTAAAACGAGTCTTCCATCCGCCCTTACATATGTTATTTATTTAGAAAAATGTGTCATTTAAGGCACATTATGTACAAAGACTGGGGGCCATGAAAATCGAACATACGGGAACGAGAAAGGAGGATTGGATTGCATTCGATGTCACATCATTAAACTTTGAAAGTCTTCTCTCCCTTTCGCTCTCGCTCTCTCTCTCTCTCTCTCTCTCTCTCTCTCTTTCTCTCGCTCTGTCGGTTTGTAGTTTGACAGGTGGGGTGGGGGGCTGCTTACACAAGTCCACCCCCCCCCCTCCTCTTTGCAAGAAACCGGCCTTTGAAGCTCGGCGCCGTCTTTAATTGTCTTTTAGGGAAGGACGATAAGACAGTCTCTTGGGATACTGTTGATTTTAAATATTTGAAATAATAAAATAAAATATTTTTATAAATCGCAACATTGTTATTAAAACTTTTAATTTAAAAAAAATTATTTTCTTTAAATGACAATTTCAAAAGAATGTGAAAATGCTTTCCTTGCATGTTAAATACGCTCGACCCCCTCTATTCCGGACTGTATAATTAAGATAATAAACTTTGAATTTTTAAATTGACTGTTTGTAATAAAACGGTACAAATTATTAAAAACGGTCGCATTATGAAAATTCATTGTGAAAACTGGGAAGTAAAGGAGTCCTTCAGTATGCATAACGATGCTCATTAGTAGATATTCACTCAATTTGACATTGCATTTCGGAGTTTATAGCTTAACGCAGCGCAATTTCTAGCTTTATAAATTATAAATTTCCCGAACATTAATTGTTTAATTAAGTTGAGAACTATATAGTTTAGCGCTACAAAGGGGTTATTTAATTTAGAAAACGCCCACGATGCTTGAAATTAAACCTAAAAGTAAAGGAAATTTATTTTCAAATAAATACTTAATTTATATATTACATAAGCCTACCTCAAAGTATAAATTATATCGTCGGCGAGGTTAGGGAAGAGAATTGCTGTTGAAGAGACACCTCACCAGCTCAGCCTAGCTGACGGTAAAAATTGATATTTTATGGATTGATTATTAAAAATGCGGATTATATTTTCGTCTAAATAAGATTTCTATCGTTCGTTAATATTTCTCTATATTCAGATTCAGTTTCAGGCATCGTAGCTTGGAAATCTTTTTTTTTAAACCTAATCCCGAATTCTGTATGAAATTCGCGAAAGTGCAGGTATTTTCTATGATCTTAATGATTTAAATAACTGGTTAGATCTTTTGGCAATACTCACTGTTTACTTTATAACAATATAATGATTAACATATTGACAATAGCAGATTTTATAAACTAAATTGTAATTCATGTACGGTAATAAATTTTATATTGGAAGAGCAGGCAGAACATTTAACATTAGATTTAAAGAATATATCAATTCCATCAAATATGCAGATGGTAAATCCAAATTTGCAAACCATATGATTCAACTGCCCAAAAAATGTAGTACATGTAACATTGATGAAACAATGAAAAACTTAATAAATGCAAAATATCTCAATAAACTCAACATTCTAGAGAACATCAAAATTTTTAAAACCAAAAGTTACAATAATTCATCTATGTTTAATATTCAGTTACACCTATAATCTTATACCCTTCTTAAACATTTTATTCAATAGCTCTCCAACAATACCTTCCTCAACAATACAGTCTTGAAAATAAGGTTATATTTTCTTAACGATAAGAATTATACTACCATTTTATTATATAATAAACACCTTTTAAAAGGCCATTGTAAAAGTCATTGTAACATAAGTTTGTATTCAAGACCCTCGATAACGGCGTAGAGCTGAAACGTTCATCGGGTCATTTACCATTAGATTGTTCCTCTTATTTATCCTAATTAAAATGTATTATTGAAGATTCAATTCTGTATTGTAATTATAATAACAAAACCAATTGAAGTAGAATTAGTATTTTTTATCATGGCTAACATTTTTTTCATCATATTCGAAGTGTGCAAAACAAGAATTATATTTCAATAATATGTTAATGATTTAATTCTATGGGTTCCTCTTTTAATTTACATTCCCCTTCGGCTATCAAAAATCATGTACAAGAATCCTGTGTAATATTAAATTACAGGGTAGTCCGAAGTCCCATCATAGCCTTTTATTTGTAAAAACAAAAGGAAAAAGTAAACATCTGAGTATACCTAGGACGATAATAACGATTATTATCGTCTTAGAGTACATCATAGTGAAATAGAATAGGGAGCTACATTTTGGGGTATATGACGAATTCGGTCGCCGTCTCGACATCTGCCAAGTTAAGTGGAAGTCAAATTTTCATCGAACAAAAACAGTTCTTTACCGACATCTGCAACTCTGCGTTAAAAGTTTAGAAGTTTTAAATTCTGATTTCGGATTTTTAAAGATGACCAAAAAGTAGAGTTGGAATATCTCGAAAGACCAACCCTTTATCATCGATAAAAGTTTCAAGTTCAGAAACCTGAGGTTTTCAACTCATATAATTTTACTATGAAAAATGTAATCATAGTGATTATTAGTTATGTTGCCTGAGTTGACTGATACCAGATAAATTGCTTGTGATTTATGTAATTGATCAGTTAGGGGATCAAAGGCAGATGTTGGCAGCAGTATGATGAGGAAAAAGCCAAATAAATTTCAAACCCTCTGATATATGTATTTCGAAAAACGGATTGCGTATTCGTGATCAGCATGATATTTTAGATTTCAGTTTAGGTTAAGTTAAGAATTTCGAGAAATTCTCATTTTGGTATGCAAGAAATTAATTATTCCCAACGCAAACGCAGTGATGACACCATTGCTATTTTTTTAAACCGTCGTGATGCCAAAGTCAATCCAGTAACAATGGCTTTGCTAAATATGCCCCAGAAGTCTGTTTTTTGGGGGGGGGGGGGGCGTTGGTTTTTTTTTTTACATACGCAAAAAAAGTTTTCGTACTATAGAAAAGAACACACGAAATGCGTTTTTATGAATGTCTACAGAAAATGTTGGAAAACAAAAATTGCTTTCAATAAAATGAAGTAGAAAAAAAAATATTCGATAAATTATCATTTCCCCATTGGCATTGCAAAAAATTATGTGCACTCAGACAATACTGAAATTTTTTACAGAGAAGCTCTACACACGAGTTAGAGAAACGTGCCCAAAGACTCGCATTATTCAAATGAAAATACTGATTTCAAAACTTTTAAACGTCTTTGATATTTATTAAAAAAAACAATATGCGTCAAATTATCACGCCAGTTGTTCTTTACGAGTTAAGTGACTTTTTATTGGTGTCATAATGACCGTAGAAATATTGAGGGAGAAAATGAAATATCCCTAAATCAGATTTATATTGAATATGGATTTTTCCCAATCGATGTTGAATGTTATGGGATTTTGTCCTTGCAACATATTTTTCAATTTAATAAATAAAGCGCGTGCATAATATTCTACGAGATATGATAACATAGCGTTAGGACACTGGATCGTTTTTTTTTACAGCCGATTAGGTTAGGACAAGTGAGTTGATCTGGCCACGCAATTCACTGTTCGCTGATCATGGAGTTTAATATCGTCAGCATGAATAGGGTTGTAAAAATAACGTTTCTATTCAACAAAGTAGAGAGAGGAATAATTCCTCTTTTTTTTTTTTAATCAATGCACATACGTTAACGGCACACAAAATCTCGTCCCATAAATAAAATGGAAGAAGTAAACATGCTCTGAAATTCCAGTTTAAATTCGGTGAGTGAGTAGAGGGCGCCACCAGTCACACCTGTCGTTTTGTGTGAGGGAGGAATCTGCTGTCCGATTGTGCCATATTTTAAATTTTAATTAAAGTAAAATTTAAATATAATAACAACAATAAATCATTATTATTATTACTAAGTTAAAAAATAGTTGAAAAGGTAAGCTTTGATAGGAGTTTGAATAAAAATCATCGGCTAATTACATTAGATTATAAAAGAAGTCAAGAAACGAGAACGTGCGCAGACGGTCGTTTTGAATGCGTATCCAGTTATTCGTATGATTAACAATTTCATTAAAGCCGTTTATCTGGATCAAAGTCGTGTGTGTAAAAGAGAATTTCGAATTTATAGATATAATTTATTTGATCAAGGTTTATTTTGTACTAACAGTAAAATTATATTTAACAAAACAGGAAAAAAAAAAGTTTAAAACAGCAGTTTTAATTTACACAATCTTGATTCTATGAGTATTTCTTGGTATAAAATGATGAAAATTTCTATCAAACTTTTTTTTTGCTTAAAAATTTCCACTAGAAAGGCTAAAATTAAAAACTGGCTGCTAAGTAAAATCGTAATGAGAAATTTTTTTGAACACATGAACAGTATTTATAATGTAAACTATCTATAATTATAATGAAATTTTTTTACCTCGTCCAAACTGATAAAAAAAGAAATCTAAATATCAATACCACCGTTTTTTAAGACCTTATATATATTTTATCTTCCAAATATACAGAAAAATTCTATTGGAAAATAAAAGATACTGGAAATTATCGTAAATATCCGTAACAAAATCTACACACCATACCGGGTGATCCAAAAGTGTGTTACATTACTTCCATTGTTAACGACATTTTCAGTGTTTGCTTCCAATGCTTTCATAAGAATCACGAGGCACGCACAAAACAATGTAAAGGACAAGAATTCGTCACGGCAAAACGGAATTATTAGTTTCATGAAAAAATGTAGCACACTTTTGGATCACCCGGTACAAGAGAACAAACACAATTTATTAAATAATGAAATCATGCACTAAATAAACATATTATTTAATTATTACAAGAAATTAATGGCAAACAATAGTTTGAAATCGTTAAAAATCAAATAAAATGTTTTAAAAACAATGTTTAAAAAAAAAAACCCAAAAACTTTCATTGTTAAAGCAGTATTGTTAAGCATTTTAAATTTTACTTTTTACCTTGATAATGATGAAACATCTATTTATTATGCAAACAAATAGGATTTATTGTATATTTGGAAGTTAAAATTTTATAATGATATAGATTTCATTAAAAGTTTATAGTTATTATTGTTAAAAAGTAAGATTTTTCTGTATAACTGGAAGACAATTTTTTTCATTAAATTTTATATTTATTAAAGGTATTATTGAAGATAAAAAAAAATAAAATTTTAATATCTTTAAACCCTTTGTATCTTTAATATATACCCACACAATCAGATAAATACAATGTTTAAACTACAGTACTTAGATCATTCGTCTAAAGTTGAAAAATCTGGTTCGTTTCCCTCGACTAGAAACTTTATAACACCAGCTTTTAATTTCAGCCATTTCTTATTCAGGATCTTCATTGTTTTATTTATTTAAAAAATATAAGTATTGTCAATGTTATTTAATTATCTGTTTGAATTTCAAGTAAATATCTCAACTGGGTTGCATTGCCTTCGAAATTTATCGGATCATTTCTTCATCTGAATTACACAAAGAACTTGAACGTGTAATAATGCTTTTGTTAATGTACCCTTTAAGTCAAGAATTGCTAACCTCTTGCATATGAAATCTGTTTGGAAATCATCAATATTTGGTGCCACCACAAATGTGACAAGTGACCATTGCAACATCTCCACTATCAGTTTGTGGCTATGAAAAAGATAGATAATTTAAAGTTAAAAATAATCTAGGCATTTAACTTATAAATTTTATTTTGTGAAGAAATAATTATGGTGATGCAATTATTTATATGACCTATTTTTAACAAAATGGATTAGACTTTATTAAGCAGTATGTCGTTAGATTTATTGCGCATATGAAAATGCAAAGTATCTATTTCTAAGAAAGCTAAAATGATTTGCATATATAATTGCTTCGAATGGGCTTATGACAAAAAATGAAATGTAGTTAAAAGAAAGAAGAAAAAGTAAATTTTGTATAAACGGATTTTATTGTACATAAAGATGTTCATTTTGAGTGACAAGAATACTTGCAGTAATTGAATACAAAAAAAAAATTGTATAGATAAGCCCTTTCTTTCAGATTTGAAATTAAAAAAAAACGCGTATTTAGCTGAAACAACACGTAACAAATAAAATAAAAAAGAAAAGAAACAGGAGCCTTAAATAAAGCACTATATCACAATTGCGTAAATTTAATTACTCTTCGTAGAAGTTCAGGGGATGGAGATAAAAAGTTGGCTTTAAAGAAAATTTTTGATTTGTGAGAGAAATGTAATAGTTGCTATTATAACTGAAAACAAGATCATTTACAGAATTGTTATAAATGAGGTCTTTTTCCCTTAGACAATTAAAAGGGGGAAAAAAATAAAATAAAAATTGTCTGAAAGTTAAAATGAAACTGGATGAATGTTAAAATGTGAACGACACATGCGATTCTATGGAAAAGCGCCCGTTTAACTTGTTGGCAAAGGTTCTCCCATCGAAACTCCCTCCTCGGACTTGTTTTTTGATCCCTAGAAAACTGCAACGTCGTCTTCTGACACAACTGAAGTATGCGAGTTGGCGCCTTCTTCTTCGTTTTCTTTTTTTAATTTCAATACAACTCCTCCCATTCGAACCTCTCTTGACTCATTCACTGAAATTAGAATTGAAATTGAACAAGATAGGGGGAGTAGAGGCATTTGAATATGAATTTCCGAATGGAAAATTTTTCTTGGGTCATTTTTTTGAGGTGATGTTATACTTTCTTCAGGTAAATAATATTGAGCAATCAGATGTATTAAAGGAACTGTTACCAGAACTCTCTGGTTCCATTCTTTATATAGAATTGAAATCTTCTGTCACAGTTTTTGATTTGGAACTTCTGTTGCAAATAGGTATATAAATTTTAACTATAAATAGGGAAAATATGTGGGTGCGAGATACAGACATTTTTATTAAGTCAAGTCTTTTGAAAAGTTTTAACGAAATCCTGTTTTCAATAACTTCTCAATGGAATTTTTATTAGTCAGTCGTACATGTTCTTGTTGTAATCTCAACTAGATAAGGACTTTTAAATTGATAGAATTAGCATAGAGTTCATTTGAAATTTACGCCTAAATAAATAAAATCATCTACTGAACGATACAATGATTACAGTCAAAGCTCCCATATATAATGTTTTTTAAAGGTTAAAGTAAAATGTGTTTTGTGATTCAGCATTGCTGATAAACGTAGCATTTATATTAAATTACTTGTACACACTTTTGAATTATATTATTATTATTTAAATAAAAATAAAAAGAAACCCACTAAAACAGCATAAAATATAATAAAAAAATAAAGAGGACATGATGAGCAATGAACTAAATCTTTGTCTATTGAAATGCTATCAAGACATTCATCAAAAATATAATTTAATTTAAAAGTATATCAAAAATATACAAAACATCTCAAAAATCTTTTGAAAAATTTATTAATTACATTAAAATTAAAACTTTTAAAATATAAATAATAAAAGTGGAGAAAATTTAAACTTTAAAGTGTACAGTTGCAAAACATTAACTTAAAATCTAAAAAAGAAAAACAAGTCTTTAAAATCCTATATCGTCTTGTCTCAAAAATTCCAAAACAACATTAAATACTTTAAATTTTTATAATATTTATACTTAAGCTTTGATAAATATTTATATTTCTGTGAATGCTTTTGTGCAGAGATATTTGGCATTTTTATGGTTACTGTTATAAATGTTTGCAGCATCTGTTTAGTTTTTGTGAAAATATCTATTTGATTAAAAGTTAAATTTTTGTAGCAATATTACACTTAAAACTTAGAGATCTACAAAATCTTGCATAATCTCATACATAATATTAATTATTTTTATCTTTTCAGATATAAATTATTTTCAATTAAAATATGTAAAATACAAACATTTAACATTAGTAATTTAAAGATGTGTAACACTATCTCTTGTTTGATGTTAGCTTACAGTTTGAAAAATTCTTCTTCATGTTGATGTGTGCTTTCAATTGATGATCACTGCTTGGGATGAACTTTTGATTATGAGCAGATTCCATTGTCCATTATTTAACTGTGAGCAAGCAATAACAAGCTAAAAATAGTGCAACACATCTTGGATTACAGATATACAGAATATTTATCTTTTACATATTTTATAAATTAAATGAAAATTTATAATTTAAGAGGATAAACATGCTGTAATTTAAAATGCTCAAAATTATGTGCAATTTTCTCTTCTAAGGCATGCATCTATAATCGATATTACTTTTATTAGGTACAAAATTTGTTCAGGCTTGTATTGCCAACAAATAGTCATTCCTTTTGCAATTACACTTAAAGAAAAATCTACTGCATTTGATTTCTGTGTAAATTGATGCATTTGTGTAATTTTTAATGAGATTTGCATTATATAGCAAAAATAAGAATAATATTTATACATGAAAATAATAATAATATATATATAATTACTAAATGCATTTTCTGTATTTTCTATGGCATTTTATTTCTATCAAATAAAGTGGAGAAAATTTCATTATTGCATGACTAGCTAGAATTATATTGCCTTATATCTGCTTTAATATTTTTTAAAAAATAAATATGCTCTATATTATTATTATTATTATTATTATTATTATTGAAGTTCATCAAAATACGTATTTTAAGTCGTGTGTATTTTATTATTTATTTATGTATCTAAATAAGTGCACTACATAAATAAGAAGTTAATGTAGTGCATTTGGTGATAGCGTGCGAAAGATTGCGTTTTATTTTTGTTCTCTCTTAGTGTTGGTTCCATGAATCAACACGCATCGATTTCCTGTGTAATCAGGGGGGTGGATGAAGTGGAAGCTCTTTTTTAAAATTTATACAGCATTTTCTGATGTGTGTTTTGGTTTCGTGTTATTTTATTTTTGTAATGTGTTCCTAGCAGAGAGAAAGAGAGAGAGCGATCCACTGTACCTGTTTTCTTTCTCTCTTCCCCTCCCCAATGGTGAAACATGTGCTGGTATCGATTGCACAACACCCATTCCGATTTTCTCACTAATTAACATTGAACATTTAAAGTCATCAGGTAAGTTTAATGACATGGTAGAAATGAAGTTTAAATTTATTTAAATAAAATTTTTTTTTTAATTGCTTGGATCAGTGTTGTCGATTGGGATTAGATATCATTGATATATTATCATTGTTGTCAAATGTGTTGCTCTTGACTATTAAGAATTTTTCTTTATGACAGTGAAGCAAGCTGCACAGTTGGGCTTTTTCTTACAGCTGCTCATAATGGATCTACACTTTTAACAAGTGACGTCTATAAATTTTAACGGTTTACACACCCACATATCGATTGAATAAGTTGATTAAATAAATAAATAAATACAGTTGGTATAACAGTTTAATTTTTTAAAATGAAATTTATGATTTTTTGTGGAACGTTGATCTCTTACTTCCTCCTCCATCTGAAAAAGAAAAAAGGAATAATTAAAAAAGTTTATGAATTTTAAAATCTATTTTTGAGAGAAAAATTTAAAGAGGAAATGGGAATAATTCGAGATAGCCCTTTTTTAAATAGTTTCACAATGCTGTAATAATGTTTTATGAATTTTTATGCGTATTTATTTTGTTTACTTTGTTGCATCACTTGTTGCCTTAAAGGAAATATGTATGTCCTGAAATTGGATCTTCAGAAATAGAACATAAAATAGTAAAACTTTAAAAAAAAAAAAGTTCCTCCCCCCTCTTCTAATTTAATTAATTTATAAATCTGTAGTCGAGAGCATCTGATTTCAGGACTTAAAAGAATATTCTTTATTAATAACTTTAGCATGCTGTTGAAGTTGAAGTTACACAATAGCAGTTAATTTATTATTGTAAAAGGGGTTGAACTGGAATTTAACACTTGATCATTTATAACTGAAGAAATATAAGAGTGTAATAACAATCTCATATTAAAGCATGTTTATCATCATTTATAGGTAACAATAAAATCTTCATATTTTTAACTATAATTTATTAAAAAATTAAAAAAAAAAAACACAACAGAAAATAAAACTTCAATTGTTTGAAATTCTTTTAAATTTTAATTGTTTAATAAAAGCCAGTTTAATTTAATTGGAAGTGAAATATAATTAGTATCATGCTTTGTTCAGTAATTTTTACATGCAAACTTCTCTGACATGAAATTTTACTGCATCAAAATAATTATTAACACTCGCATATTGCCTGGTATCTTGTTATTTATTGATTTCTGATGATTTCAATATGAGAAACATTTAAATTTTTCAATTCATTTTCAAAGTATCTTGAGCATTTATTTATTTTGGTTTTCAAAGTAATTAAGTGGAGGAAATAGGTTCTTGTAAATAGTTCATCAGGGAGTACAACAAAATCTTGACCACTCATTGCTTTATGCTAATTGTGTTTGTTTTTTTTTTTGGATTTTTTTTGTTGTTTTTTTATTTTAAACGAACAAAGCTAATGTAATAAAATTATGTGTATTCATTTTGAAGCTTACTGATAATCTTGCTGTGAAATGTGATTTTGCTTATCAGTAAAGCAACATTTTTTCATCTGGGACGGAGTAAGATTCTGTGCTCA
Source organism: Rhysida immarginata (assembly GCA_023313115.1). Lineage (NCBI taxonomy): Eukaryota > Metazoa > Arthropoda > Chilopoda > Scolopendromorpha > Scolopendridae > Rhysida > Rhysida immarginata. The sequence goes on along the minus strand of JAHWFO010024534.1, from coordinate 41,980 downwards.
GAAAGTATTTCAAGCTTCTGCTTAGATTTAATTTTAAAAATTAAATATTCATATTAATATGAAGGCAAAATTTACATATGGATAATATTTTACCCTTTATCTAAAATAAATAACAATGCATTGTATACATCAGTGATTTGCTAAAATTTTCTTCTCACAATGGCTATGTTTTGATCTTGTTTTCCAGAGGATGTGAAGGGCTGGCGCTGTTGCAGCGGTTGCATCGCGACGTCGAGCCAGTCCTCGGCGGTGACAGTGCTGAGCTACCCGCAGTACTGCCGCTATAGAGCCATCCTCAAGCGGCTCGAGAATGTGGACAAGGCGTGGGTGAGACACTCTGTTGTCAAGCTACTGGGGGGACTCACTTTTCCCACAAGGAACCACAGGATACTCTTCTGCCGAGAGACAATCGAAAAACCTGATTTGGAGCACCATGAAAGTTTCTGTAATCACTTAGGTGAGTTCTAACATATTTGTTCATCTGACAAAAATCCTGTTGCTCAACATGTTAATAGAATGCGCTGAATTATAGAGTGAGGATGTATGTACATAACAGTGTGGTTAAATCATCAAGATGGAATGTAATATCACTAACCCCATCATTACTATATCCTAAAAAATCTTTCAGGGAGGTTTCAGAGATATGGTTGTTTTTTGGTTTTTTTTTGACTATGCTTTATTGCTTATAAATTAAATTTGTAATTAATTTTCTTTGTTGAAAGATTAAAAAGAAACTTAATTGCAAGATTTTATTACAAAACCCTCTTCAAATTATCTTTAGAAAGAAAACTTGTTATTAATTAAAACTATATTAATAAATTTTATTATTTCTTTCAAAGAAGCATTAAACTTTCAAAGGTTGTTTTTTATAAAGTGATTTTGTAATAATATAGAAACAAGAGAAATAACTAAATTACACATATTAAAGTGGAGTAATTCCATTGTGTTGATTACGTCACTGGAATAGAGACAGCTTAAAATACATATTGTGTAATAGGAGTTGGAGCAGTTTTAAGGAGAAATGTAAAGTGTAGAAAGTTAATTTGCTGATTAAATTACTTGTGTATAAGTTTCTTAAATAGCTGAATAATATTATTATATAATTAAATGAAAGCAAATGACATTTTTGAAACCTATACTTTGTAATAATAATTTCACAACCCTCTTGAAATTTTTACTGATAGAGAATTTTAAAAAAATGATTGTGAGCCAAGGCTCACTTTTGCTGCAGCTTATTAAATTAGATCTTTGAGCTGAAGCTGTTTACCAAGGTTTACTTCACTTTAAAGAGGGCAATGCTTTTCAGATGTTTTTTTAAATAGTTTAAGATGCCTTTTTTTAGAGTAGATTTTACGTATTTTTTTTAAAAACTTTAATCAAACTTTTGTATGTTAATCTTCAGCAGATAAACCTGTATAAAATTAAGTTTCACTTATAGCGGACATGCTATGCTTATTTTTTCCTTGTCAACAAACAGTTTTGTGTAATTTTTTAATACATGAATACTTGCTTTGTATTTTAAAATATGAACAGATGTAAATGAATTAGTGATGACTAATGATTATTGAAAGGTTTTTGTTTTTTTTTTACTTTATATTATTATTATTATTATTATTTTTTTTTTTTTTTTTTGGTTTTAACTTATAAACAGATTTTTTTTTTGTTTTATTTTGAAAATTGGATATCTCTAAATATAAGCAGAATGCTACATAAGCAAGTATTAATTGATAGTATTGAATACCTCAATAACAAGAAAATTTTCTAGATAATATGCTCATATTATGCAGCATCAATAGACTGCAATGTTTTTCATGTATGATTTGCATGAAGGAGCCGCTTTCTTTTTAACAATATTATTAGAGAAATTTAAATAAGATATAAGATGTTAGCAGTTTTGAGTAATTAGAATTTTAAAGAAATTATATAGATATTTTTTTTTGTAAAACTCTAGATAAATTTACAATTTTCTTTCTTCTTTTTTCTTCTTCTTCTTTCTTCTTCTTTCTTCTTTTTTCTTCTTCTTCTTTCTTTCTTTTTTTGAGAAAAAGAAATTTATTTTTATAATTTTGAATTTTAAAGGTTAGTCAAAAGTTTCATTATAAGAAAATTTCAATGTAAATAATTTTACAATATGTTGATTAAGTTATCTTATTTTAAATAATTAATGACGTAGGTATATTTAAATGTCATCACTGTCAAAATGCAGGCATTATTTGAGATGCTCCTGACTCTTACATAATATCATATTCTAGAAAATCATACAACCCTTAGTGATCTGAGAGTATTATTTCAGGATCCTGCTCTAAAAGATAACTATGAAACATTAACTCTGTTAACTATATGAATTTGTAGAATTTTACAAAATTATTTTGGTAAATATATATTTAACACACGTGAGCTTAATTTACCAAAAATATTTGTAACTATTTAATATTTAAATTAAAGTTTAACAATTTATGCTTATTACAAAATCAACATTTTTCTGTAAAAATGTTTATAAACTTAAACAAACGTTAAAGAATTTTTAAATCATTTTTTGTAATCTTTTATCTAGTCATATCATAATCCTCATATTAGATGTTGAAATAGTTAAAAAACAAGTTTGAGAAAAGAATTTTTTTTTTTCATTATGAAAATGAATGTTAATGCATTTGAAATTTATTAATGTATACATATATATTTTTAAATTCAGTTCGCTTTAAACATCAACTGCTGATAAAGTTTGTCATTGCTCAGTTGTGAACTTAATATTTTAATTATGTTTTCATGATCATTTGTTAACTGTTTTTTCCATTTCCTGTTAAAATCTTTCAGCTCCTAATTTAAAAGGTCGACCACGGAAAAAACGTCTGAAGAATTCACGAGGACATTCCCCAAGTTCTGAGTCAAATACTTCTGAGGAAGCAAGGGACATGAAGGAGACTCTTAGGAAGAAATTAACCAAGGTATCATATGACTAATTAAATTAACAACAATGACAACATGACTTATTCACTGTTTCCCCCTCCCTTCTTTTCACCTGTTTCCATTTCATTTGTACCATTTGTACTCCTATTAGCTTGTAAGCACTTCATTTTTAATTATAATTGCATTTGTTATTAACTCTCTCCTATTTCTCCTCCTCTCTCTTTCTCCGATAGTGAATAAATATATTAGTTTTAATTAGTTTAATAATCAAATTGCTCGGAGGTATCTACGCTCTCTCTCTCTTTTCCGTATCCACTCTTTGCTCCAAATTAATAATAAATGGAAGGCATAATAGTGATCGAACCACTGCAATTGCAATAGCTCGTCACACTAGCAATATTAATATAAGCTTCAAACACAAGTTCGCCCCTGTGTTGTATTCCAGGTGGAGAATTCATTGGTGATTGCATAATCAATACTTTCCCTCATTCAATTGAAGCCCTCCTGCATCCATCCTTTACCACCACCCATCCACCTACCCTCCTGCTCGCGATATTAAAGTTAATTATTGAGCGTTGGTTTGCAACTCTCAGCTCGCCCGGCTTGCAAATCAATAATAATTTGGAAGTTGAAAATTTATTTTAGATTAAAATAAACTTCAACTTTTAACACATAATTTTTTGGTGGAAAAAAATGATTATTGGAAATTTTTGATCATTTGAACTATTGTTGAAGAATTTTTGTGATATATATTAAGTGGAGGGAATAAAATTAAATTTTATGTGCCAACAGGAAAATGGAAAATGAGAGGGAATGCGAACTATCAGAATAGCATCTGTAGGTGATGATTGATTATGTTATTGGAAATTAGGAATTTTGTGGAGAAGACATATTAAAAACGCCCTTTCTGAATATCGTTCAAAAAGTATCGTTTAATAATAATAATAATTAATTAATAATAATAATAATTTTGCTAAATAGTAACAATGACTTATTTGTCATATGTGAGACACTTCTTTGGATTTATCAGGTATTTTCTTAAGATGTTAACAACAGTTGCAATGAGAACTTTATTGCAAAGATATGATTTAATGAGTTTTAAAATTGGTTACTTGTTAAGTGTTCATTGAGAAAATTGATATTAAGGGCCAGTGCATTATCTACTTTCTCAGCTGAGTTTTCTAAACTGACAAGGGACTTACACATAGTTGTACGAGCACTTTTTTTCCTGCAAGCATACCTTGGAAGCCATAGCCTTGCTTTTAGGTGAAGTGGATTCGTGCGTATTGTTGAGTAGTGAAAAAAGAAGTTGAGAGCGCAACAATACACATAATGGAGTCTTTGTATGGCTATATGTGCTCAAATTTTTTCGTTTTCTCGGTTTATTTTGAAATAAAAAAAATTTAGCATTTTCTATTTTGCAAGCATCAGTAGTAGCTTTAGATGGGTAACGTATTTCAGTTTGGTGGGAATCTGTGAGATACATGTCCATGTAATTCCCTTGTGAGTATTCAGCAACAATACAGTGTCATTGTTGTAACCAAGTTCTCTCAACAATGTAAGTCTAATGTTAGTGAAGACTCAGTTGAGAAGACTCACTTGAGAAAGTAGGTAATGAACAGGCCCTAAGTCTTTAGAATTAATACATTTAGATTATGTGGGCTGTATCCTAAATTAATTTATTGATTGTAAAATGATTATCTCAAAGAGCTTTTATCTTCATATATATGAAAAAACAGTTCTAAAGCTCTAATTTGCATTTCAAATAATCTGTATAAATAATAATATTATTATTCTGAAGTGGTCTAAGTCTCACATATTTTGTTTTGAGATATTTAGAATTTTATAAGATACACTTGAATGATAAAACTATCAAACCACCTGACAAATATAGATTTTTTTCATTTAGATATGCCAAACAAACAAACAAAGTGGGAACTCGATTTTTCTTGGTTTTTTAACTTTGAGCTCTCTCATCCTATAAATTTTCCTCTTGTCGTACCATTTATGAATTGAACTTTTATACATTGTATTCATATTACATTCCCCATATACATGTATACTGAACAGGATATAAAATATACAGCCAAATAAATATCCATTCTTGGGTATTACTTCAAGCCACTCTCAACGTATAGCTAAACTACTGAGTGAAATCTTAATGATAGAGTACTCATATGCTATTCACATAAAAATTACACAGATAACTCTTAAAATAATCATTAATAGTGATAATCATACATGACATAAAGTAATAAAAAAGTATAGGAAAAAAAATATCTTTTTTTAATCTTTTATCAACAATAAAATTTTTAAAAAAATGAATACTGAAAGATATTAAAAATTATAATACATTCTTTTCATTAAAAATTTAAAAAAAAAAAAAAAAAACTATTTAAAAAACTTAATTCCTACATGTAAAGGGTGCAGTGTTCGTAAAGATGTTCAACATAGACTTCAACATAAATTCCAAAAGTTTTTCACAACAATTTATGTAAAAAATCCGGATATTCAAGATAGATGTAGGTGAGAATGTTCCAACATAAATTCCAAATTTATTAGAATTAGTTTCTCAAAGTTTCTTAATAACCAATGTCATAAGTCCAGAGAAAATTTCAATTTAAAAATAATGATTGATGGCACTATTGATGTCTTAAATAAAAGTTGAATAATCAATTTCCTTGAAAAAATAAAATATATGTAAAAGTAAAAACTTGAACATATTTGAACAGTTCGCCTGTTCTTTTTAAACTGACAAATTTTAAAAAACACAAATGTATAATAAAAAGAAAATAAATATAAAAGACAATAAATATACATTAAAGGTTTATAATTAACGTGACAGCAGCCTTTTCATCTTTTCCAGTAATTTTGATATTCTTCAGAATAAATTGATGTTTAAATCTATTTAATAGTCCCCTACTGGCTATAAATGACTTCGTTTGTTTCTATATTTTTTCTACACAGTCTACTGAGATAAACAGTTCTGTGGATATGGGGAGTGGGCACGACTGGATAAAAGTGTATTTTATTTATATGGTGTTCAATTCCATAATTACTTATACAAATTAATATACTTTTTTATTTTTGTAACTTTTAATTTAGTGTGTACAAGCAGAGTAGCTATTAATCTCTGTATTAACTTTCCTTATTGTAAGTAAATATAGGAGCAGTTTTTTTCAAATTGATCCCCCTGCACCTTCCCCTCCTTTTTCTTTTTACTTGTGTGTTGTATAGTATAGTTCCCTCCCAAATGGTGACCTCAAACATTTATCTCTTATTTCCCTTCTGTTCCCCTCACAGAACTTCTAGGTTTTAATCAAATAACCTTCACTTTTATATTTTTAAATGTGCATTTTCTCATTGAAATGATTTTCTTCCCATCAAATATTTTAATGAAAAGTTTGAACAAATTATTGACAAATTTCCTGTTATTTTGAAATTCCTTTTATAAATGAGAGTTTTATCTTCATTCCTTTAATGGTGCAGCTGATGAGTCATTCCTATCCATTCAGAATATTCAGATTAAAATTAGAATCTGAATGTATGAATGTATATGCACTTAAGCATGCATAAAATGATTTTTGGAATGATTTAGAATAATATAAAGCCATTCACAATCTGAATCACGTAGCAACAGAGCGGTTTAGAATCAATCTGAATGAATAATGTCTGCTGCCATGAAGCAGTTCTTTTGAGCTTGAATCATCCTTTTGAATCTGCTTAACTTGGAGGGTGTAGGATTGGAGCAAGGAGATTTTAAATGGATATTTATCAACTTATTTATAAAATTTAATGCTAATTAAGTTTTCTAAATAGGTACTATTCTAAAAGATAAACTTATCATTAAATACAAATGAAAAAATTATAAAGTTAAGAATACTATTGATTAAAGCAATATATTATTATTATTGTTGTTGTTGTTATTATTATATTTAAAATTATTAAAAAAATTTTTTTTTTCTAGATTAAGATTCAAACATGTAAGAATGGTTTGAAGCCAAGGAGTCAGCATGATGTCTTAGAAGAGGAGGAGTTTCTGGAGAAGCTCTTCAAATTCATGAGGGAAAGGAACACACCAATTGAAAGGGTCCCTCATCTGGGGTTCAAACAAAGTAAGAAAAGATCAAGCTCTGAATGATAAGGGATTTCAAGTTCTCAAAGAGAGGGAGTGTATACTAGTGCAGACAAATAATAACAAACAGCTGAAATTCATACAGAGCAAATGAAGCAAAAATATTACTTTTATAACTTCCCCCTCCCTCCCTTCTTATAGCCTTTTCACATTGCTTTCGTATTTTTTCACGAACATTTAGTACATTTTCACAAACATTTAGTACATTATCACGAACATTTAGTATTTTTTCACAAACATATAGTACGATTTCACACACATTTAATTCATGTTTATAATAAACTGTCTAAATTTACAGCACAATTACAGACAATGATCAAATATAGACAATCATTCACTCGTGAACTTCTCGTGAATCAGAGGCTGAGTGAGGCCAGAAAATGTAACCGGTGAGAAAACTGTGAAGTCATTTTAACGCCATCAAAAACGCAGTTGCAGTTAGTGCTCCTATGCCTCCAGTTAGTCCTAACCTAAGAGAAATCAACCTTGTCTCTGGTCCTAACCGAGAAAAGGACTGTTAGTTCAGTGAGAAATTCTCGCTAACTTTTCTCACCGGTGAGGGTTTTAGCCTCACCCATAGAATTTTCCGTGTAATATGAGAGAATTTTAGGTCTCGATCGCTTCGAGAACTCGTCGGCCTCGCCAGCAGGCTACCTAGATGAGATTGGTTCGCACTGTAAATTATGACGTAATCACGAATGAAGATGTGAAGCAGACGAGATTTAATACTAATTGATTAGATTTAACTAGTATTAGACCTCGATGGAAGCAGCAAACGACTGATAGTTGAAGTAGAAAACTGAAAAGATACGGGAGAGATATGTAAGCAAATATTGAAGCAACTTTTTTTTAGCTATGTTTATGGCTGCATTTATTAACCAATGAGATGCACTTGCACAAAATGCAGACGTAACAGTTTCATGTAAGTGCTTCTAATTGGCTAATGGATCCAGCGATAGTGTAAAATCTGCTTTAATACTTGTTTACTTACGTAAATGCACAAAAAAATTGATCATTGCCTATAATTGTTCTGTAAATTTAGACCCTTTATTATAAATATGAATTAAATGTTAGTGAAAAAGTACTAAATGTTTGTGAAAATGTACTAAATGTTCGTGAAAAAGCTGTAATTATCATCCGGGTTAATAAAAAGTTTAATTCAAATATTCTCAAAGTGGTTTTAACAAGAATTTGTCTTTAGGTTTAAATCATTAAAAAAAATCATTGTTTTAATTATGATTTCAATATACAGCATAACCTGGTTAACACGAATCGTCGGGGACCGGACAAAAAGTTCCTGTTATCCAGGATTCGTGTTAAGCTGTTTTGGCATGACTCCCGAATTAAACGTCCAGTTTTGAAAGCAAAATATATAAAAAAACATGGACACAGGGAATGATTTGCTACAAATGTGTTTATTAAAAAAATAACAGCAATCACTTTTTAAAACCTTTGAAATTTTTGCTACGTATTATTCATTACATGATTATGAACTAAATTTCTATTGAAAACTTGTTCTTAAATCTACATGTGGCAAACTGATGATGTAGCTGTTCACCACTTCCAAAGCATTCGTCTCGTCGGCTCGAACAGATATCCACTATATTTCAAGTCATCCATTACCGAAAGTAAAAATATAATTTCCGGAACTGGGAAAAACGCAAATAATGCAGAGGACCGAAAACAAATTTTTATAAGGAAAAAGGATGTGGATAAATTAATACTAATGCAAGAAATAAAACACTCTTTAACCACAACGAGTAAAAAGAAAAAATACGACCTGTAAGTACTTTTCGAGAACGAAGCTCTCATCTTCAGCAGGATTAACAGGGAGTAACACACAAGATGCAACTGAGTGTGTAAAGAAAACAACTCCTATTTATAGGGAATTTTAGCCAATAACAGAAAAGGCACACAAATAAGACAAATTATAGAAGGTTGAACCATGACCAATGACAGAAAAGGCCACACGAATGGGTAAGTTCAGTGATTGGTCAACGTTGAAAACCAATGAATCAGTTTGGAATCCCCTATAGGTCCCTTGTCAGAGTTATCGGATTAAAAAATTACCGTAGCAGTTTTTAATCCGTTATCTGATTCTACGTAATCTGTAAATATTAATGCTTGCAAGGCCTCCATACTCTGGTCTACTTCTTAAAATCTCCCATTCGGGGAAGTTTTCGAAGTCTTCGTCTTCTATTTCATTTAAGCAATGAATTGAAGATGGCTGAAATCCTACTTTTCGGAAGCAGTTACGAATTGTCTGTCCTGATATTCCCATGCCTTGCAGGTTTTCAATATTGCGTCAAGCAATAATGCATAATGCAGTGTCTGCGCAGTCCGCTCGCCAAATCGCCAGTGGCGACAGTTCAACTAATCTGACGAATAAACAATCACATTTGACGAACATACTTGGCTAATTCTATTTATATGGAAAATTTTTATTTTCAACCTCGAAGATGCGATTATCATGTGATTAAAATTTTTTTAATTTCAAATGCTTCATTTTTTTTTTTTTAATTTTAAATTTGGGTAAAACATGAGATTCTGGCTTAAAGAAAATAAAAACCACTGAGTAAGCCAAGTGACTGAACATCAAACTGAAGATTAAAACTTTGATTCCGGTAACACTCATGACAAGATTTTTAAAAGACAACGATATATTATTTAAATTTTAATTAAATTTCCATTTAAATAGATTTTAGCACCATTGGCGATAAAAATTTCAAGTACTGTGCGGTCACTGATAATGTAATCCCTTTTTCATCAAACATTCTCAGAATACACCATGTGAGTTCTTTCCTATAGGTTGATTTGCATGAATAAATTATCCCCTGATCCAGTGGCTAAAGATACAAGGTCTTTCTCACGTGTAATATTAAAAAATAGTCCAGTTTATATCCATTGTATTGTACCCTTTGGAAACTAAAAGAAGATCTCAAATTAACTTAAATTTAATAAAAAAAAAAAAAAAAAAAAAAAAAAAACATTTACAACAAGGGAAAAAAATCACTTAATGTTGCTGTGAAAGGGGCTAGGTGTCTTCACAGAAGAATGCTGTACACGTACATTAATTGCAGTAACCAATTAGGAGAGGTAAAGTTTTGGGCAGCAGTGTCCATTGGCTTAGAGACAAAGACCCTTAAAAAAGCCCATTCGTCTCCGCTTAGAGGGAAATGAAAAGTTGCTGTTATAGGCAGACTGGCTATTTTGTGTGAAGTTGCCTGTTGAAACTTTACTTCAGATGGAAATTTAATAATAATAATAATAATAATAAAAAGAATGCGGCTTAGGTTTGAAAATTTGAAGAAAAAAAATTGTTCGTCTTAAACAGTTTTTGTATAAAATTTAAGTTTGTGTTAACAGGTGAAGAAGTTACTTAATGCTTCAGGGGGATGGGGCCAAGGGTTTTGTTTGTGTTAACCGGGTTATACAGTAATTTTTTTTATTCTTAATAAATAATTGATTAAATTTATATTAAGTAATTAATTTTTATTTTCCTTTTTTTTTTCAGTTAATTTATACTTGTTTTATACATACACACAAAATTTGGGTGGCTATGATCGAGTAAGTTGGTAGAAATGGAATTTCCAATTTAGATTCCAGCAATTCCTGTACTGGTTTAATGAATTTGTATTGTTTATGTTTATAAATTAGGTAACAGGAAAGAAGTTGTGGAAACAGATTTATGATGGCTTGGGAGGAAGTCCTGGAAGTACCAGTGCTGCTACATGTACAAGGCGACATTACGAAAGGTAAAGAAAAAAATTGACTTTAAAAAAGAAATGAGCATAATGGTTTGTTATGGAAACATGTTCTTCTTATTCTTTAATAATTTATGAATAATATAAACATTACTTGTTTAACTTTTTTAATTTTTATTTAAGGCAGTAGATGGTTTGTGGTTAGGATTAGTGCTTAAAAATTAATGAATTTAATATATATAAATAAAATGCCTAACAACACTTGGAGAAACTATTAATTTTTTATATTTTTAAGAATCGGAAAAATAGTGCCATCAACTATTATAAATACTGCATTTTGATAGTGTATACTCATTGAAAAGACTCTTGAAATTAAATAGCAAAGTGGATAATGAGATAGACTCATCATCATGATCTAAAGGCTATGCCTTGTCATTGCAACCAGTCCTTCCTTTCATACTCTTGATGTCATCCAAAAATTTCTTCTTAAGTCTTCCTTTCTTTCCGGGCATCTTAACTTCTATAATATTCTGCAGAAATTGACTGTGTCTTTGCAGAAGGATGACAAATTTTACCTTTTCATTCTCCATTTCTTAATACTTTAAATGTAAATTTTATGGTCACATACAGGTAAATTTTGCTTAAAACCACAGATGAAGGTATCAATAATCATTTAGCACATTACGGACCTAGCATATATATAAATATTCAATGTGAATTCAAGATTAATAAAATATACGAACAACTTTCATTCTCCCCCTTCTTCTGCTATTGATATGGATGCCATTTTTCCCGTTGTTTTGACATGATCAGGTAACAAAAAGTGTGAAGGAGTTTTTGGAATCATGAATTGCAGTGCCGAAGTTTCCATTAGTTTGTATTTTTACACACTAATATAGAATGGTTTGAACACGTTCTTTGAGGCAAGAACGTTATACTATGCTTGCACCACACATTGATCACTGTTAAGTAACCATGGTTAATTCAGTTTTTCAGGCTGTTTGTGGATCCCTTCAATTGCATATATTGGAATAGCAAGATATGGCATGTCATATAACAATCAATTCATAGTGACAAATCAAGAATGAATCAAATGTTACTTTTCATTTTATCCTTTAAGCATTGTTGACATGGGTATGTGTACATTTTGTCGAGTCACAATTACTCAATTACTTATGTTACACAAATAATTGTACTGCATTAGTAGAATTGTATGACACAAACCGTTGCCAAAAAGCAATCATATTATTTGGTAAATTGGAATTTCTTTGTAATTTAATGTGAACATTGAGTAATAAAATAGATGTAAATTTGGAAAGAATTAAATGAATTTCCATTGTTTATTAGGAACTTTAGCTACACTTTAACTTCTTGAAATTAAAATTACTTATATATCACAGCTAAAGCTCCTTGTAATATTTGCAAGATTTTATTTCCATTTCTATATGTCTGCTAGCCAGTATCTTATATTGACTGATGAAAGCTTTCTTTGCTAATGCTATTGTTAATAAAATCAAATTTTGAATTTGCCAGCATGAACTATAATAACAAACAGCAATAAAAATCAAAATAAGAAAACCAATTCTTATTAATAAAGTTTAATTTAATTGAATAAAATATAATGACATGATTTTCTGCTAGACATCTTCAGTTACATCTACTTTGCTATACCTTTTCTCATATTAAATCATAAGAGTGATAGACAGGTGTGTGTGCATAACAGCAATGTATGTATTGAAAGCTACAAAAGTTAGTATTTGATTCATGAAGGAAGATGTTGAAGAAACATATTAAAAGAATGGAAAAAAACAAACAAACTCAACTATAGAACAATTATATCAAATTTATTAAACCAATAAATGAACAAAAAACATCATCAAGTGAACCTTAGAATAAACTTTTGTTAAAAATTCATTATCTTAAAAGCCATTAAAAAGAACATTGTAATTCTATTGGAATTTTTTATAAGGTATTATTTCTCATGTTCTAGATTGCTCTTGCCATATGAACGATATGTCAAAGGTGAAGAAGACAAACCACTCCCTCCACCTGTCAAACACCGAAGGCCATCACAAGCTATGCCCAAGAGCTCAAGTGAGAAGGCAATCCCAAGCCCACCACCACCAACTTTACCCACCGTCAAACCTCTAGAAGAAGGGAAAGTCCCTTGTCCTTCCAATTCACCTGAGCATGAAGTGCAGGCACCATTGGTCAAAGGGACAATCACTCCACCCCCTCCACCTGTTGTTCTTCCTTGTACAAATGTTGGTTCTCCATTATCTAGTGAAGCCAATCTGTGTGCAGAACTGTCATCATCACCACCTTTGTCAACTTGTACAGTTCACAGTCTTACTCCTCCTCCGCCTGTTGTTGACTCCAAACCAATTGACACCTTAGCTGCTGCGCAGTCAGATTCGGAACCATTAATGGAGAATGAGAAAAGTTGGACGGTACAGAATAATCCTCCACGAAAGGCACGTATTTTTCAGAGGGAACAATAAATCTTTGTTGTTTCTTTTTCTTTTTGTTGTATTTCTTAGAGAATCTTTGCAATGGAAGTAGAAATTTCCATGCTTTGTTGCCAAATATGATCTGTATAATCTTACACCCAGTGACATAACTAGAAGTAGGCTGCCTGGGATAGTCCTGTGTTTGCTGTTTCCCCAAGAAACACAACTCCCCCTCCCCAATGTAATAAAGCATAAGCAAAAGCACTGCCCTTAAAGAAATGCTACCTGGTGTAACCCCTCCTCCTAATAGTTACTGCTCACATTCCTACAGACTTTTCATTTGTTAAAAACAACTTGCATAAATGTTTGTTTGTATGATGAAATATTAAGTTGTTTCTTAAGTATTGACCAATTTCAATTTGCTACTTTGCTAATTTGCATGAGTCCTACAGTGTGTAACATTACAGCAGCAACTATGACAACTCCCTACAAAATAAGTAGGACTGGTCCAGAAGTTTCTCCAATAGTTGCACATGTAGCAGTGCACATAAATGTTAGTGATTTTGCATGAATACAAACCTGGACGTAATGTGCGGAAACCGTTGCTAATGTTATGGGAATGCGTGCATGACGAGTGACAGTATTGATTGTAGATTATTTGCGATATTTGGTGCTGGTTATATGGGCATTAATCGTAAGACCGTAGACAGACGTCTGGTAAAGTGCGATACTGAACAGTTACAGCAGAAAGTGTAACAAAAACCTGCACAATTCACCAGTGACGATCAACAGTAATGTGTACTGTGCTGTCAGCTGGACAAATGCCATCATAAATTGCGAATAAAACAACCGTCATTGGTGAATCATGCAGGTCCAATATTCCTCCAAGATTGGGCTTATCCATATGTCTGTTGCAACCCTGCAAAAATTAATGCACTGGGATACAAGGTTCTCCCTCATCTTGCATATTCAACAGATTTGGCCCCAACCGATTTCCACGTGTTTCACCATTCTTGGGGGACAAACTGTTCACTGATTGAGATGTTGTCATTACTGCTGTCACCAGTTTTTTGGAACTAATGTCAAATGATTGTAATGACAACTTCTGTCACTGTGGCATTTTTTCATTGGTAACATGTTGAGCACATTGTATAGTTGCCGATGGAAGACATTTCACTTAAAATGTATTAGTTTCTTTGTTTCTGGTATCCTGTTCTTTCCATTAAATTCGGCCAATACTTATGAATCAAATCATTAGATTAGATATTATGAATCTCATGCTCTTAAAGAGCATCAATCACTTAAATCTTAAAATCGAACCTAGCATCACAAGCAAAAATGCTAGTAGTCTCAACTGAAAGAGTCATTCTTGAGCTTGAATTAGGAAAAATACTTATGTACGTAATAGATTATATAAGCATGAAATAGGGGGCTACTGAATCATTTTCAATTTAATAAGGGACTCTTTGTTCTAGTTGATGTGTGAAGTTAATGCTTGTTAATTTTCAAACTTTGAATATACAATAAGCCACAATCATTGTGGACAGAAAAAAATATGAGTCTATTGCTATTTCTTTTTGAATATGGGTCCATCATAACAAATGGTAGTTTGTTGTCACTGTGAGACGTGTTACGATGTTGAGTGCATAACTTGGAAACTACTTATTGGAATTCATTCAAATTTTAATGGTATAGACAGTTTTATGTACCCTATTATTTCTTCAAACTTCATTATCCTAGGTGTTATAGAAAGTGAGTTATTAACATGTTGATCTTAGTGGCGGCATTTTTATTTCTGTTCATATCTCGGTTATCGTTCAAATTCGGACCCATATTCATATGAATTTTTTTGCTTATAATCACATATTCCATCATCCCTATCATTTTGACATGAAATTTAACAACAGCCTGTATTGTTCAAGATATACTGATATGTGTCTTTATTTCAGCAACTGCTTTGACAAAACTGGAAAAAGATGGTGAAACTGGTTGGTGAAATAAGATTCATCAATAAAAATATGTATTGCAAAGCCTCCATATTTCATATATAAAAATTATGAGCTTGGCATGACCATCCTTCTGATATTCTCAAAATTTCTTGCCTTAGTTACAAGTTCTATATGTTATATTGAAATAAGTTTAGTAAAATAGATTATTTTATTTATTTCTTGCTATACAGAGTTTCAATAGAGTGTTACCAAGTACTCTAGATTATCAAGAGTTAAAAGATTTAGTAATAATTGCTTGTAACTCTCATCAACCAAAGTCCTTTTAAATTGTTAAAGGATAAAACACCCTTATTGTACAACCTAGAATTAACAGACAAAATTACAGAAGCTGATTTATTGTTATGAATTACTGATATGACTGTTGTTGTGGCCCAGGAACCCTACTGGATCTCTTTTTGCCACCATTGATTGCATTTGATCTGTAAGCCTTTGTTTGGACTATTACCCTACATCAACACTTCCAGTAAAAAGATATCATCCAGATCATGAATTGTCCAAGGGCATCAGGATATTTTTAAGTAACCCAAAGGTGCAATCTGTTGAATTGTCTCTGAAATTGTCAGTTGAATTTTCACGTTTTCTGCTATGTTGGGCACCATTGATTTGGTGGCATGTTATGTGGCAGGAAAGTAATCTGTGAACCTGGGACTGGAATGCTCATAAGGCCAAGGTTTTATTAATGAACAGCTCATTGTTGCCTGTATCTCAACAGTTTCTGCAATCCTTCTTTAAGGTTTTCTGTTTCAATACTTCATATTTGGTTATGATGAGATTAATATGCTTCTCCTAAAATGGTCCTTATTTGCAAATTATTAGTAAAGAGCCACATAAAATAAAGAGATATGACATGGCAATCCTTCCATTTATTGTATTAATCTTCTAACACAATTTTTTTTTTTTTTTTGTTTTGTTTTGTATTAATTTTCCATCATAAATTTCTGCATGCTGCGTTGATACCTGTAGAAAATTTTTGCATGGCACTGTCTGACACTTTTTAATATATCCATCCTGTGCCCATATCAAACCATTATTTTCTGCCTTTTGAAGATTAATTGAAAGTGAACATATTTTCAAGCCTTTGAATTTCTTTCAACCATCTGACTGACTGGCAGGATATGACTTTATGGTATTATGAATCTTGTTTTAAATCAGCCATATGAATCATACCTTATTTAAATGTTGTTTATATCATGTTAGGGCTAAAAGTAAATGTATGTTGCCAATATTTTGACTCATTTGAGAACAAAGTATGTTTATAATTTTAAAATATCGTTACATTATCTTGAAGATTTTCATAACTCCAGGAAAGCTTTTTGAAAGAATTGTAAATAGATGCTAACTTTTTTTTTTCTCCTGTTTGTTTGTAAATTTATTTATATATTATGCTTATTAAGCTATAAGATATTGAAGAATGCAAATATAAAATGTTGCACATGAAGCATATTCTTTAGTTTACTAATTATCAAAATCAAATACTTTTTTCTTATTAAGCTTAATACTGTTTCCACTGTGATTGCAACAATGAGAAATCTACCAGGAAGAAATACCTAAAAATAAGGGAGAGATAGAAAATGAGTTAAAAATTGTGAAAGATTAAAATTGTTTGCCATTGTTTGAATTCACTAGATTCTCCGTGTTAGATACAATTAAATACCCATGCAAAGCCATTCGATGCACTTCTCAAATATTTCTGAGAAAAAAATTCACAAACTTTATCACCAATGTCTGCAGTTTATATTGGCATCCTACTCTACAATTTGGGTATTTATAAACTGCACACATTTAAATAAACTTTATTAATTTTTTTTTCTCGTAAAATTTTGAGAAATTTGCATCAAATGTCTTTGCATGAATAGGTAATTGGGTGAAAGCTATTTGCAGAATTTTTTTTATTGTTTTATTTTTTTTTATCAAATTTGATGAGTCAGACTACAGTGCTCCCTCTATATAACGGGATTCTACATAACGCCAAATTTATAATGGCAAGTCCATATAACAAAGTATTTTCTGTAAAGAAAAAAACTTCCATTATATGGACTTGCCATTATAAATTTGGCGTTATGTAGAGTGCCCTTATATGGAGGAAGCACTGTACAACATGGAGTCTCTGTGTTAGTGAGAAGAACATTATTGTGCTTATGACTATTATAGGAGTTAGCCAAAGTTTTATTATCACTTCTTTTTTGACACTCTAATTAAATCCTGGAAATTATTTTTGAAGATACATGTATTACTTTTATATAGGATGGTCGAAAAGTCTATATCCCTCAAATTACTTGAATAACTAACGCAAAATTTAAAAATCTGATACTTACTTACTTACTTACTTTTCAAACCCGCTTATCCGTTAGGGTCGCGGGGGCAGCAGCCCTATGGAGGATCTCCAGCGATCGCGATCTTCCGCCATCAGGCGCATGTCCTCCCTGGTAATATCCAAGCGACTCGAACCCAGATTCTCCAGGTAGTCTAGCCACCTGGTTCTAGGCCGACCCCTTGGTCTCTTACCCACCGGCTTGGAAAATAACAACTGCCTAGGAAGACTAGTTTGCGGCATCCGAATCACGTGGCCATACCAGCGCAACTGAGACCTCTCAATGCGGAGAAGTAGCGGCTCAACACCTAAAGATTCCCTTATTGTATTGCTGTACACTCTATCTAGTAGGGTAACACCTGCAACACCTCTCAGAAATCTCATTTCGGCCGCTTGTACCCGCGATCGCACTCTTTCGGTCATTACCCAAGCCTCATGACCATAGGTGAGAATGGGGACAAAGATGGATTTGAAGACGGAGAGCTTAGCTTTGTTACTCAGCTCGCGTTTCGTTACCACGGATCGCCACAGTTCATGTCTGACACAGCTTGCTGCACCGATCCGAGCATCCAATTCTTTCTCCTGCCGTCCATCACTCGTGAATGCAATCCCGAGATACTTGAATTTCTCCACCTGTCTCAATGAGGCTCCACTAACATGGAGAGCGCACTGAGCAGGCTGTCTTGAAAGGACCAGAACCTCGGTTTTAGCCACACTGATCTTCATCCCAGCTTCTTCACATTTGGCTGCAAGCCGGTCTAGTGCATGCTGAAGGTTCGTGCGAGAAGACCCAAGGAGGACAAGGTCGTCAGCAAAGAGCAACCTCTCCACCAGGCAGTCGCCCACACAAACACGCTCATCGCCTCGGCTGCCCCTGTCTATCCAGTCCATAAAGATAATGAACAAGATGGGCGACAGTACGCACCCTTGGCGGAGTCCAACACCCACGGTGAACGGTCTTGACTTAATGCCATTTATCCGGACACACATCTCAGAGCTTTCGTACAGAGACATGATAGCAACCAGTAATTGCCCATCCACTCCATACTCTTGCAACACTTGCCAGAGCTTCTCCCGAGGAACTCTGTCATATGCTTTTTCGAGGTCCACAAAGCAAGCGTAGACCTCTTTTGCATACTCCCAGGATTTCTCAAAGATTTGCCTTAGAGCAAAGATGTGATCCGTCGTGCTTCGGCCAGGTCGGAAACCACACTGCTCCCCTGACAGTTTGGAGTCGACTATTTCCCGACTTCTCTTCTCCAGACACTTAGCGTACACTTTCCCAGGAATGCTGAGCAAAGAGATGCCTCGATAGTTGTTGCAATCTCTCTGGTCTCCCTTTTTGAAGATAGGGATCACAATTCCTGTCTGCCATTGCTTAGGGGCCTGTCCAGATATCCAAGCAACCTGACACACTCGAGTCAGCCACAGGATACCATCCTGATTTAAGGCCTTTAACATCTCGGACCGGATTTCATCATCACCTGCAGCTTTGCCAGTCTTCAGGGACTTAATTGCCCATCTGACTTCTGTTTCAGTGATACTACCGTGACTATTCTCCGCTCCAAGGTGCATCTCGTATGTCTCAGTTGTTGTCGTCACCGGATTAAGAAGAGATGCAAAGTATTCCTTCCACCTATGCAATACGCTCTCCTCCGTTTTCAGAAGCCTCCCATCTGAACTCTTAATAGTTTGTGATGAAAGAGACTTCTTTCCACGGAGGCGGCGCACGGTCTGCCAGAACACCTTGTTTGCCGAACCATAGTCTGCCTCCAATTTCTCCCCGAACTTCTCCCAGGTCTTGGCTTTAGCTGTTGATACTGTCTTTGCTGCTGCTTTTCGCGCCTCAGTGTACCGCACTCGGCTCGAAGTTGACTTATTTGCAAGCCATAGCAAATAGGCTTCCTTCTTTGCCTTGACAGCTTCTTGGACTTCACCGTTCCACCACGCAGTCCTTTTCTCACCGCCCTGCGCCACACTCAGCCGCTTACGACCACAGCACAATGCAGCCGAAGTAATCACAGCAGTTTTAAACAACTGCCACTCCTCTTCAACAGTACCACGATCACTGGGAAGTTCTTTGAAACTTGAAGATATGTTATCTGCAAAGGTCTTCCTCACAGCTCTATCCTCCAGTGCCTCCCATTTGATGCGCCAAGTTTGTCTGAACCTAGTATTTCGCTTGGTTGGCATGGATTCAGAGAACCGCAAAGTGCAGACAACAAGGTGGTGATCAGTTGATAGTTCTGCCCCTCTTCTCACACGAGTATCCAACACTGATCGGAATAAGTCAGCTGAAACAATTACAAAATCAATCAGTGACTTCAATAAAAATCTGATAATGCAAACAAATAGGAAGTTGAGGGTGGAATATCTGTTGGCGACCTTCCGATGACCTGATTATGCAAATTAGGTTATATAAAAAGATTTTTATCTCGTAAACCATAACAGATCGGGACCGATTTCCAATTGCAAACTTTTTTTCACATTCAATTATGAACACAATGAAAAATAAAGGCATCATAATCAGATAAATAGATCGATCATAAATGAAACTGAAACGTTTTACATGCTGATTACTGTTAAGAACTCTGTCCAACATCTTGCTCAACTGTGCTTTGGGGTTGGTGGAAGACATTTGAGCAATTCCTTAATTATTTTTTGCTTGCTGAGTAGCTTATGTAGTTTTAATTTTATTATTCACATGTGCAATATAAATGTCAAGCCTTTGCATGTAGAAATGTTTCTGTTTTTGAGTGCATTTTTTTTTTTTTTTTTTTGTGTTCATAATTGAATGCTGAACAAGTTTATATGTTGCCAGAACACTAACAGCTACCCATCTTCCTATTTGTTGGCATTAACAGATTTTTAAATTTTACGATAGTTATCAAGTAATTATGGTGGTATATATTTTCAACAACCTGTATGCATATATGTTGACATTTTGATTTGTATTTCTGCTAAAATTTATAATACTTTTTAATTTATATGCATTAGACTAATATAATGGTTTGTAAAGGCTTTGTTTAAATTTTAATGAAGTACCTTTTCATGAAAGCTGTATTTATATATTTCATTTTTTCTTACAGAGAAGTAGAGATCTTTCATTGTCCGATACAGAAAAGATGGGAGAAACCAATCATTCTAGCACTGAAGAATTCAATGAAGTAATGTTGTTCTTATTATTATTAATAATTTGTTATATTTTTCATAATGGTGTTTATTTCTGAATTTCATAATTATAATTAATGAATCTCATAAGTCATAATTTTATTTTCACAGATGAGTTCATTGGTGAGATCTTCATCATTGTCTCCTCCTATGGAATCAGAATGCATGCCCCACTTGTCTTCTTACTTGGTTTCAACAAAAGAAACACCGTCTTGCGATCGAATTAGCTTTCCATCGGCAGAGGAATCGTCAACATTTCCACTTCCTTCAACTTCACCACAATCACCCCCACCACTGCTCCCTGTACAGATAAATAAATCGTCATCTCCGCTTTCATCTCTCTCCACTCACAGCCATGATAATCCTTCGCCCATGCATCCACCTCAGTCACAGTCGCCAGTCTTTGATCAGTTGCCATCACCTCCACCATTGGTAGATCTTACACGAGTTGTCAATTCCTTACCGATTGCCAAAGGCGATACAAAATCATTGCCAATTTCAATGCCTGCTAAATTTTTGGAGGCTGACATTCAAGACCTGAGTAGTGCTAAAAGATTTCGTAGCGAAGATGCTGAAAACATTCATCCCAACAGCCCCAAACAAGGAGTTGGTTATTCTCATACATTCTCTTTGCTACCACACGGGTCCGAAGCAACGAATTCCTTAAACACTTTTTCAACAGCACCGTCGTCATCATCATCATCATCATCATCATCCTCACTGTCATCAACATCTCTTTCATCCATGTCATCAAAAACTGTAGCTGTAGATAGCATTCATCCATATTCCTTGCCATTTTCATATTTAAGTCAGTCAGCAGCAGCAGACAAACAAAAAACCCCAACTAGCATAAATAAAGTTGCGCATGGAAGAACTAACCACATCAGTGGTACAAATGGTGTTCATAGTGTGCATAACAATCGTGAAATACCACCGTTGATATCGAGACCTTCTGTCATTCAACACACTCAAAAAGCCAGTCAGACTTGTTCACCATTGTGTTTTCAAAACGAGTCGCTTCGCTCTGACGTGCATCACGTATCAGTTTATGATTCTCCTGTTGCCCACAGACAAACAAAAAGCAACAACGATGCAGGACAGTGTTTGAATGTGAAAAAAGAAGTGAATGGTGTAACTCCATCAGTTACTTCTCCAAGTGGTTCGGTGCAATATTACTATCAACAGTATTATCACCAGCATCAAAATGCTCGTGTTCCCCAATCGTCTCCCGTGATCTCTCTTTCAGAATCATATTCTGACTTTTCCAGAAAATCTCATGTTGAGCCATCGACTCTTTCATCTCCTCAATATTATCCAGCTCCAAAGGTATTTCTCCAGTCTCAAAGTTATCGTGATAGTTATTTAAATCATTACTTTATGCCATGTGATAGTGGGAACGACGAGATACTAGATTTGAGCATCAAAAAGACAAAACCAGAAAAGAAGGATGATGAAGCAACGACCCAGACGTCTTTGCAAGAAGAAGTTTGTATAAAACTGGAGAACAACATAGAGTATGAAAGGATAACTCCACCAGAGAAGGAGCTCGATCTGAGCATGAGACCGCCAAAAGTGGAAACTGAAAAAAGCAGCCCATCAGTGCCTCTGCCGTCAGTGCACTGTGCCAGTGGTGATGTTTCTCATAACAATTCCCTTCCCTTTCCCAAGAACGATAGCAGTAAAGGCTTTGTAAATAGCATGGAGGGTGAGAACCACCAGATGGCAATGAGTGACAAGATAAAACCACCACCTGGTTCTCCTGCTGAATCGATGCTGACCAACGCTGCAAAAAACGACGATGCCAAGATACGCATGAACTGTCATCAGACGCTTTGCTCATCGAGCAGTTGTTTCCCGTGCTTGGGAAAACAGTCGTATTACACGTCGCACCTACCGTCGTCATATTATAGTTCATCTGTTTATGGTTTCCATCCTCAGTTTCTACTCTCATCATCGCGCTACTTGCAGCCCGATCACGTAGTGCAGAACAATCTTACCACCAGTTACAAAGACGTATTCCATCCCAGTTTGTTTGGTGGGCCATATTCATATTCGCTAACATCCCAACTGTACCCTCATCTGTACAAAGAAAGTCAGCCATATTTGTATCAACCTAAGTAAACTTTTAATGAAAATTAAATAATTTTTTCATGCATTTGTTGAATATCTTCTAGTGGACAGATAATATTGTGACCGATTATAACACTTGATTTTTTTTCCTTTTTATTATCGGTTTTATTTCGCACATTTATAAAAATGAAAAAACATTTCTTACGTATTGATTGATGTTTATTATTATAATAACTCTTGTATGCAAAAAATCCCCATTACTGGATTTTTGTAGAAAGTTTTTGTTGGTGGATATGATACTTTTACTTTTAGGAGAATTCATTCAATTTACCTTCATCAAAAAGGTTTCCATTTTAAATGTTATTATGAAAAAGAAAACTTTTAATGTAAATTCTTGAAGAGAATTTTTACTATCTGTGTTCGAGAAGCTAAACGTCCACATGGTAAAAACTTTTTGTTATGGAGTAAATTGGTACAAAAAATAACAAAAAAAAACTTCAAGTGATGATAATTTTTAAAAAGAGAAAGACAGCCTGAAATGAATTATTTAATATTCTAATCATTATTACAATCATTTTTAATTGATTGTTGCTCATTGATGTTTTTGTTTTTAAATTTTACACTGGCAAGAAAAATTTTATTTTTTGCATGTAGCTCGGGGACCAGAAAAGGTTTGTATGGACAGCACGTACAAACAATATGATAAAACAATGTTGCACAATAATGCAGCTTATTGTTTAAGAGAAAAATTTTTATTTAATTTTTTATTAATATAATTTTGTGATTTTTTTTTCCAAAATTGATTATTATTATTATTAATAAGTGGATTAAAATATTTAACAAATTTTACCAAAATGTTGAACAATTTTATTCTTTGATTTGAAAAATTTTCAAACAATTTCATTGACTTGCAAGTCGTGCATTCAATATGTAAATTTAATTTCAACTTCATCCAAACAAATAATAATAAATAAGTAGATTTAAAAAAAGTTTTTTGGCTTGTGTTAAAAGAACTGTTACATGAAAAAAAGGAAGAAAAATTGTGAACCTGATTCTGATAGGAAAGGAGGAATTTCTGATCTGCAATCTAGATAACTTGTCCTCCACATTGACTACTTTGTAATCTTTAGGATAGTTGGAGATTCCTTGCTGTAGTACCTGGTTTGTCGAGGTGAAGACTGGATGCTCCTAGTCTCTGATTCGAATTCAGGTCGTGGAATTTTACTTCTCTTTTTTCATGCAATAGCTTTAACTTATGTTGGAGCATTAACTCCAATTCTCATTTATTACTTTCTTAAAAAGAACTGTTCTTTTCCAACCGTATTCTCATTCTTTGGAAAATTACTTGAATTTCTTCTCAGCACAAAACAAACTACAGGCAAACCCCGTTATTACAAATCCGGTTAATATGAATCCCTGCTTAATGTGAATTATTCCAGTGAATACTATTCTTTTATTCTCGGATAAAATGAATCCTGCATAATATGAATAAAATTTTGGGTCCCTTGAAATTCATAATAACGGGTCCCGTATTTTTAAATTGGAAAATGACAAATATGATGCTGGAATGAAAAGTAATTATCAAATTTTAAATGCGCTAAGTAGGCATTATAGAAGATACCATTTATTTTATTTTTACCTGTAGAGATCCCTAGGGAGTATACGAGTGCAACAATGATTAAATACTCAAAAATATGGAAATGTTAATACGAATATAATACAGCCAAATTATGATAACAACGAAAGAAGATAAGCAACCACAAAAAAAATGTATAAAATAAAACTTTATTCCGAAGTTCTGTCTCCTTCATCAGTGTGAAATGAACAGCACTTTGTTTCTTACTGATGGAGACAGAATGCTCTGACTTTTCTTTTATAAATTCTTTTTGTGGAATTGTGGTTTCTTATCTTCCTTTGTTGTCATGGAATTCTTAATTGTTTAATAATTAAAAGTTAAAATTTACTGTTTTATATAAGGGTGTCCAAAAATTTAGTTTCCCCATTACTAAGAAGGGTTAGCCATTTATAACCTCTTCATGAATAAGTGACATGCACATACATTTGTAGTATAACTCCATCTACAATGCATTAATACTTAAAATACAGTCTTCCAAAAAACTTATTCAACAAAAGAAAAAAAAGTGTATAAACATTTTAATACTAAAACTTATTCAGATATCAAAAGCCTGGTCTTTACAATTTTAAGAGGCGCTCAAAGTAATTGCCATTAGCTTCCAAACACTTACTAGTACAACAAACTACTGCTTGGACAATGTTGAACAAAACATCTACTGGTAGTTTGATTGTTGTCCATGCCATTTCAGTTTCTTCCCAAGGGGCTGCCAGTATAGCTGGTTGTCTGTGACTGTGATATACAACACCGTCTAGCCCCCCCCCCCCCGGGGGCAAAGGTGTGGGGGTGTTAAATCAGGAGAAAGTGCAGAAAATTCAATTGCACCTCTTCATCCTATAACCCTTACAAATTCTCTTCCAGGTAAGCTCACTGTCTTGTTGAAACAAAATGTCATAGTATGTATTATTCACATAATTAATCCAATTTTGAAAAAAAAAAGTCCATGGCATCTGTTAAAGTGTGTATGCATTTTTTTGGTGTATACTGTAGTTGCAATTAACGATATATTTGCATCATCTTTACACCTACTTGAACAAATCTTGGACAACAGATGGTTTTCCTTTATATGGTTTGTCTTCAACAAAGGCTGCACCTTTCATGAGCTTTAATCGCCTACTTTTTCATTATTCTCATCTAATCATGCATAGAGTGGAGCAAAAATGAAAAAAGTCCTACTCTGGGCTCTTAGAAAATGTCTATTGTACCAAGTATTCTCTGACGTTTATTATTACAGTATTCACTGAGATGTGCAGGAAGTGTTCAATATGTCCACTCTGTTGGTATCTAACCTCTTCTGAAATAAATCCTTATATTTGTGACCACTTCTTAATCTCTGAAAAAGTTCATAATGGCTACTTGCAGTTCGCATTACATTTTTTGGTTTATTTCGAGACTTCTCTTTCAGATGTCTCCATAGGTAATATTGGGACTGTATGGCATTGAACCATCCTAAAAACATTCACACATACATCAGAACAGTGTTTGCTGTGTGAAGATGAGCTGTCTTGCCTGAACCATTGCTTCTCCGTTGGTTGTCTTGTTTCAGAGTAGCTTGATGTGGCCACCACACTACATTGAATGACAATTTCTTGTGGGGGCATGAGAAGGAGAAAGTTTACCACAATAAATCAGAAAACATAAGGCAACTGTGAGCAGCGATTTTGATATTTTTTTCCAGGATTGGCCGAAGAATTGTGTCGTGAACTGATCACAAGCACTGATTGAAGAGGTTATATGCTGACAAGGTGGACATCTTGCATCCATCTGGCCATATGCATTTCAGTGGGTATTGTAATACTGACTATTATGGAATATTTGGTAGATTAAAAATTTTATAAGCCATTTTTGTGCACCATTTTGTACGTTTCTGAGCATTTTGTGGATATCAGCAACAGTACATTCGTCTTATTCAAAAGTTTGTCTGCTCGTTATTTCTGCTTTATAACTTAACATAACACAATCTAGAAATACAGAAATTATATTAGTCATGCTGGAAGAATTAGTTTAGTTGATGTAAGAGCATCACATTAATAGTTTCAGAGAAAACGTCAAATTGGCATTATTTTCCTTACAACCCTTGTAATTGGGTTAACCATTAAAAATGATGGCAGCCTTGCAGCATATAACGGGAATAAAATCACACACAATTCTGACCAGTTTCGCCTTTTATTCATGGCATTGTCAAGGGTCTACAAATGAAGAGGCATGCAAGATGCCTTGTAGACATAGTCAGTGATTGGTGGATAAAGAGGCAAATTCCTAAATTTACAGAACATGGCAGGGTCTCTGATTGGTAAGATGATGGACCAATTGGAAAAACAATGGAATTAATGACCAAAGAAGTAATAGAAATATTCAAGGTCAAACGTGTGTCACCAGACGAACTGATCAATCATACACAAACGACTTTCGACATCCATTCCATGCCGATGCCCATTGCCGATTTACTTTACCCTTCCAGGGTTAATTTTGTTTCTTTTATTACAGTTTATTTTGTTTAATTCTCATTTATCTTATAATTTATATATGTTATCTTTATTCATTAATTCCATTGTTTTTCCAATTGGTCCATCATCTTACCAATCAGAGACATGTTCTGTAAATTTAGGCATTTGCCTCTTTAACCACCAATCACTGACTATGTATTCCATCATATTCTGTATATAAGGCATCTTGCATGCCTCTTCATTTGTAAATTCTTGACAGAGCCAGAAATAAAAGGCGAAACTGGTTGGAATTATGTGTGGTTTCTTTTTCGCTTCCATCAACTTCATCAAGAATTTAGTACAGGAGCTCTCTATTTCATAATGTAACCTTTAAAAGTTCATTCATTAATTTAATAAAGCCAGATTTTAGTAAACTTCTATGTGACTTCCAGTAATTTTGGCTTGCTCTGTAAATGGCTTCTCTAATGTGACTTCAGATAATCATTGCCAGGATTTCCTATCTCATCTCAGATAACTTGAATTAATAGAGTTGAACTTTTCGGGAAAAAACTTCTCTATGGAGATTTGATTTCCCACATCTACAGTGCATATATTTCTACATATAATACTAATAAAAATTTGTTAAGCCATGTTATTGATTGCCAAAACCATGAAACTACAATAGCTCATTTATAATGGGTCTAATATAATAATAATAATTTAACAACAAAGGGGGGGATCTCACCGGATACACCAGAGGGAAAAGCCCCGTGTTGCCCCCAGTAGGCTGAAGCCCAATATAGGGATAATGAAAAGTACATATAAAATAACGGAATGAAATAAACGAAAAAGCTATGAGCATAAGAAAGCAGAGTCAAAGAGGACAGTATAATTAGACAACAGACACATAATTAAAATGGACAAACAAATACAAATAAAAAAAAAAAAGTAAAAAAGAATAGAAAATAAATTCAACAACAAAGGAAACAACAAAAAAATACCCTTCAGAAAAAAAAGCAAAAATTTAAAAGCATAAGTAAACGCAACTAAGTGAGCCTAGAAAGGGTGAAGGAGTAACAGAAAAATAATGACTAACTAAACTAAACAAACAGCTAAAAACAAAATAATTATAAAAAAAAAAAAAAAAAAAAAAAGAAAACCTTTTATTGTCAACAAAAGATATCTATTGAGTTAAAATTATTGTTAAATAAATGAACTAATTTAAAAGCAGGATCAAGAGTAATAACCTTGGTCCTAAAAGTTCCGAGGAACCGCAGAACATGATGAATTCTATTATTATTTAAAGCTCGAAAGCCTATAAGTTCTAGTGTACACGGAGAGATGAGCTGCCCATGAATAAGCTGTCTCAGCGTTTTAAATAGCGCCTTATTGATTGCTTGCGAAAGATCAAATATAGGCGCCAGTGTGATTGTATCAGAGAAACGAAAAGTGTGAGCGATAAATAAACCAAAATTACAAAACCTAGCTCTCAGATACTCTAATAACTGGGTATTCCCGGAAAACCAAACCCAGACGGCGTATAAGATCTTCGGCAAAACAATCATCTTCAACAGAAAGATAAAGTCTTGATCTTAGTAAAAAAGTTCGTCAAACGCTTTGACGTTTATGTTCGTCAATAAACATTTACTGGTTTCAGAGAACACATATTCCAGATGGTCAGAAAAATTTAACTTCGAATTGAATATAACGCCCAGGTCCTTAATTTTATTACAACGCTGGATTTTATTCTGTAATAAAGAATAATCATATTCGAAGTCAACAACCTTCCTTGAGTATGTTACACAAATAGTTTTCGGAGTTTTCGGAGGAATTCAGATGGAGCCCGAGAGAGATTACGACAGTCATTCCAGCTACGGATAACTGAAAACCGTTTTAGATCATCAGCATAAAGTAAGAAATTCACCTGTCTTTCTCCAATATAATCTATAATATCAACTATGAACACATTAAAAACAACAGGGCCCAAAGGAGACCCCTGTGGGACACTGCATCTAATTCTACCAACTGGACTAACTCCATTCAAGGCCTTAACCACAAAGCTTCGACCTGTTAGCAAGGAGGTGAACCAACTGAGAAGATTCTCAGACAGTCCATCTTACTAAGCTTACATAAAGGCAATTTGATGTTGACACTGTCGAAAGCCTTGCTAAAGTCAAAGTATAATACATCGACTTGCTTCCTATGATCAACTTTAGACACCAGCTATTGCAGAAAACCAGCAAGAGTAGTGGACGTTGATCTATTCTTTCGGAAACCATGTTGCTCGTGAAGCAAGTACGGATCGATAAACCATGACAAGTGAGTAGCAATAAACGCCTCCTAAATTTTAGCTGGAAATGTCAAAATCGTAATCGGTCTGTAATCACTTGACGAGAGAGGTCTTGTAGTTTTAGGAACGGGTACCATAATCTGAAAGGGATGGAGCAACGCAGGCAAACATCCCTTAAAAACATACTCCGGGATTCCGTTCTGATGCACCATTCTAGAGCAAGTTTAGAAATCTCAGATAAAGAAATGCTGGATAAGTTCAATTTGTTTTTTATACAAATCTACAGTTTTATTCCTATCTTGATGAAATTTTGCATACTTGACCTTCAAATCATGAGGAAATAATAATTATTGATAAAAAAAAAAAAAACCCACTTTTTGACACCTTGCACAGTACTGGGGAATTTTATCACCCTTCCACTGAGCTTAATTTGAACTAGGCTGACAAAGGCTTAAATCACCTAGATATTCCCTATTGAGGTCGTTATGTCCAAATTCAAATACATTCCTTTGCCCGATTTTCCATTTGATTTTAGGCGTTTACATCCATATTTGAGTATATCTGTATGGTAAATATTTTATTGGTGCTTCATATCATTTGTTTTCTTTGGAATTTGTGTGATGTTTCTTCTGATTATTAATTTTGTTAGCAATTGAGTCATATGGCTTATTTAACCATTAAGGAATCAGTTGTGACTTCTTATATAAGGTGCGTCTCAAAAGTTTAAAGAAGAAACATGTTTTTGTTCAAAAGAAAAAAGCCTATCGAAGGCACATCCAAATGCTTTAATGAGTAGCTGTACAAAGCACTTAAAAGAAACTCCTGAAAATGTTATTCACGAAAACATAATAGAAATAAAAATATTCAAAAAAATGGAATTTTGCGTGTCTCAAAAGTTTAAAGAACTACCCTCACATGCTGAATGGAGACATCCAATATGTAAATTTGCGAGTGACAGGGTATTATTCTGTTGCACTGTTAGTCATTTTTTTCAACAGAAGCTTTTCTTCCACTCACAATTGACCTACGACAATGCCTCGCCAATCTCAATTCACAACCAATAAAGTGGCTGAAATGCGACGATTAAAAGCCAACGGACTATCTGTTGTTGATATTGTCACAATTACTGGAAGATCCACAGCAGAGGAGGTCATCATTCCACCAAAAACCACGATCTGGTCGCCCCAAAGTTACTTCAATTCGCGATGACAGATGCATTGTACGACTGGCAGCCACACAAAATCTTTCTATTCGCCAGATACAAAACGCGACTGGGTTATACATATCGAAAGACACTAGACCGGCGAATAATTGCGAGTGGGCATGTTATCTACAAAAATGATGAAGAAACCGCGTCTGACTGCCAAGCACATGAGAGACAGGTTACGTTGAGCACAAGAACACATGGCCTGGAAAGACGAATGGATGTCGATGTTGTTTAGTGATGAAAAGAAGTGGAACTTGGATGGTCCTGATGGTTGGGCATCACACTGCCACGAGCTACGACAGGAACAGATACATTTTACCAAGAGCTCATAAGGGAGGTGGTTCTGTCATCGTTTGGGCGGCTTCGCATTCAATGGTACCACCAATTTGGCTTTCATTAGTGGAAGAAAAAATTCACTGACATACCAAGAAACCCTTACATTTGTTGCCCGTCTGTGATCATTTGTGTGGCCCGGAATTCGTGTTCCAGCAGGATAACGCCAGCATCCATACTTCACGATCAACAACGGAGTGGCTCAGAAAACAAAATATTCACGTTATGACGTGGCCTCCAAGAAGCCCAGACTTGAACCCCATAGCGAATCTATGGGGAATCAAGTTTTGTGCAGTTCATGCCAGCGGTCGTCAATTTTCTTCGACTGATGAATTTAAAAGAGCAATTGAAGATGCATGGTACAATATAAGACCAGAAACATTGTTCAACCTCATAAACTCAATGCCGAACAGAATATTTGAAACAATCAAGGCAAATGGTCGTTCAATTTAAGCCGTTGTATAATTCATGCAACGTTTTTTCAGTCGTTCTTTAAACTTTTGAGACAAGCAAAATTCCATTTTGTTGAATATTTTTATTTCTATTATGTTTTCGTGAATAATATTTTCAGGAGTTTCTTTTAAGTGCTTTGTGCAGCTAGTAATTGAAGCATTTGTATGTACCTTCAATAGTCTTTTTTCTTTTGAACAAAAACATGTTTCTTTAAACTTTTGAGACGTACCTTACACTGCTTTGTAATGAAATTGTCCCATCAACAAGGAGTTATCCGACCTTATCCATATTTAGTGGGGGGTTCGTCTGCCTCCGACTAGTAAACGATTAGATGCATGCTCACAACGGTCTCAATGCCGCGACGACGACAACGACAACCGTTCACGCAATTAACGGACTTTGAACGAGGTCGGATTATTGGCCTCTCCGAGGCTGGATGGTCAACCAGACTGATTGCTGTCCATGTGTCGCGGGACGCACGGACGGTAGGCCGATGTTGGAGGCAATGTAGAGAGAAAGTCACACATGCCAGAAGACCAGGCTCTGGGGCCCGGAGAAGCACGTCAGCTCGTACCGATAGACGGATACTGCGAACAACGCTAGCGGACAGAACCATCACCCTGCGGCAACTGCGCGACAACATCACTATTCCCGGTACTGCTGCAGTGTCAATAGCGACAATAGCCAACACCTCCTAGAAAGAAAGCCTCACAACTGAAACGTCATATATTGTTACATCATCATAATTCGACCATTATTGATCGTATTTCCACCAATAATAAGCCCTAAATTTGGTCGACTTATGATGATGTAACAATGCATGACTTTTCAGTTATGAGGCTTTCATTTCTTTCTAGGAGGTGTTGCAATAGCACGCCGGTTACATGCCACGACAATGTCTTCCAGGCGTCCATTGTTGTGTCTTCTTTTGACACCTGAGCACCGCGCGATACGACTGCAATGGTGTCGTGAACGAGTGGACTGGCGAATGGAATGGCGCCCGGTGGTCTTCAGCAACGAATCCCGCTTTTGTTTGGACACCGACGACAGACGCGGACGAGTGTGGCACAGACCCTTTGAACGTGCCAATGAACAATGCATCCGGTATCGCCTCGTGGACCAACACCCGGGATCATGGTCTGGGGTGCCATCGGCTAAGATACCAGAACGCTTTGAGTCACCATCCAAGGCACCCTGACAGCAGCACAGTACGTCACAGAGATTCTGCAGCCCGTATTACTGCCCTTTCTGCACACCATACCCGTCGCAGTCTTTCAGCAGGATAACGCCAGACCGCACACGGCCCACGACCTATCGCCAATTGAGCAAGTGGGGAACATGGTGGGACGTCGTTTACGATCACCCCGCAATCTCCATGAACTGACACAGCAGATTCACCAGGCTTGGGCAGACGTATCCAAGATGACATTCGCCACTTGTATGATCATCTACACCTGCGGCTGGAACAATGCATCGCCGCTACAGCCTACTGATGCCGCTTTCCGTCGGGAGACCCTGTACAAACGAGTGCACGTCTTGGCTCCATAAAGTAATAAAGCTGTGTTCAGATGTATCTCTTGCTGTATACCTACTTTTGGCTCATTCGGATAACTCCTTGTGGGTGGGGCAATTTCATTGCAAAGCAGTGTAGTATATAGTGGAAGAGAAATTGAAGGAAAATGTAATCTGCATGCAAAATAGATTTTTGGCTGATTGGGCACAAATAATCTTTGGAAGTGATGTCTAGCAAAAGCTTAAGTTGTGCAAAGTAAAAAAAAAACCCAAAAAAAACAACAAAACAACGAGTCATTTGGTAGATAATTTTATACAGTTAACAATATATTTGAATCCAGAGTTATTGGTGATACCTCAACAAAAAGGTAAACAGTCCAAATAGTACATCTCCTCTTATGTTTGCTGTTTTCTTACTGAAGTGCTTCTTTTGGAGGTTAAAGACAAAGAGTGCATGCCTTTGTTTCGAAAATTGCTGACGTGAGCATGGGATGAATTTGAGTACCGTCTAATTAACTAAACTGTATTTAATATATTTAATACAACAAGTGCTCTTGGTTATAACATATTAAAGCTGAAGAGTACTTGTTGCTCTGTGTATTGTATTCTTATTCATATTTTGTAAATTAGTTCTTTCTATTTTCCCCCTTGTAAGGGATTCTGCCTTTTTGCCGATTTCTTGTTTCAAAATATAACTATAAAAATGTGGTTTATTTTGCTAGGTAGTTTTAATACTGTCTTGTTTCTTTGTTATGGTAATTACTGACCCTCCCAATTCTGGTTTCAACAGGGTAAGTTCTAGTTTACTTGTTTCATTCTTGTTCAATTTAAAAAAATATATTAATGAGAAATAGCAAAGAAAATTCCATAGCCTGATTCGAACCGGGAACCTTCAGAATTTCCTTTCCTATTTTTCATTAATAATCGAAAAATGTATATGATGCGTGGTGTAGAATAAATCCCTCGTTATCCATTCTTAACTCATTCTTTGGAATAATGAAATATGGAGGCGTTGCAATACATTTTTATTGATGAATAAGATAAATTATTTTGAATTGTCCTATATACACTATGTGATCAAAACTCATGGAGTGTGTCAAATGTTGCATGACAATGACGTGTAAATTATTTAAATAGCATCGCACAATTTCAGACACATATCTACTTCGTCTTATTAAGCTATGGGTCGTTCAAAAGAGCTCAGTGACTTTCAACGTGGAACCATCATAGGATACAACTTGTGCAAAAAGTCGGTTCGTGAGATCTCTACCATTCTACAAATATCTCATACAACTATAGGAAGTGGAAGATCCAAGAAATTACAAACAGAGATCGTCGAGTGCTTGCACGTGCGACCCGGAGCAATCGAAAGTCTTCTGCTGAAATGATTGCTACAGAGTTCTGCTTCCTTTGTTGCTAGCACAATCACCATTCGTCGGGAACTCCATTCCCTGGGTTTTCACGGTCGTGCTGCTGCTCACAAGCCGTTCATCACTGACACCAATTCCAGGCGACTTTTTGAGTGGTGTAAAATGGAGCATGGAACTGTGGAAACATGGAACAGTGGAAACATGTCCTATGGACTGATGATTCACGGTACACACTGGCAATCAGATGGACGAAGTTAGGTTTGGTGGATGCCTGGAGAACCTTTCCTATCTGAATGTTTGGTGCCCACTGTGAAATTTAGAGGAGATATGGCATCATGTTATGGGGCTCTTTTTTCATGTTAAAGACTGTGCCAGCTTGTTTCTGTTAAAGGAAGGATGAATGCTGTTGTTGCTTATCGACACATCTCGAACAACTGTGCACTGCCAACATTATGGAAGGCGATGTGATTTTTTTCTGAATGGCATAAAGGATCCCAATCTGCCTGAAAATCAATGCTGTTGATAGCTTGAGTATATGATCCTTCTGTTTTGAGAAAAGTCTTTCTCTTCTCTGTAAACTTAAGGAAAGAACATTGCTCTTCAAGCATCAGAAAAGCTTTTATCGGCATGGTACTGTGGATTAAGATCAGATAATTCAAAAGGTATCGTTTCGTTATTGTTGTTTGTATAGCCCAGAGCATATAATGGGTGTTTCTGAATGGTCTGTACAAACTTTCAGGAAATGTTTCAGGGACTAAAACAAGCAGAAATATCGTATGAACAAAACGCTTCTTTCTAGAGTCATAATGTTTTGAAGGTATCTTCTATAGTAGAAGAGTTACGACAATTCTTAGAACCAGAGTCCATTTTGACCTTTTGCAATAGCATTTGCCTTTGATAACAAGTCTATTGTCTTGTTATATCGTAGAAATAAATCACACATTTTGCAACTTTAGGTTTAACGTTAATTTCGTCTACTGCAGGACGCTTTCAAACTGTTAGAACTCTAGAAAGAAGCGTTTTTGACTCCATGTTCATATGACATTCTGATAGGTATTTTCTGTAACCAAGGACTAATCCAGCTGCGATGAATTGCAAGAGATCTCTGGACGTCGTCCTGTAAGCACATCAACTCAACGAATTCTTCGTCCGTTAAACTTTTCACATTGTCCATGTGTGGGACTTGTGTCGGGGATACACTGAATATCCCCTTCTGTGTTGTCGTCAAAGAGTTCAGGTGATTTAACAGACTGACGAAACTCTGACATCAGGTTTCGTCTGATTAGATCAGATGCATCTCCGTTACTGGAATCCCGTGTCCTATCTGCGGTGGTATCGCCGGATTCGTGTTGGGCGTTGGATCTTGTGTCGTTATTAGTTGAGGATTTGCTGCGCTTTGTAGATCCTGTATGTCGATGCAATCCCGATTCTGGCTAGAGATGCGGCTCCTTCGTCGCATGTTGCGGACGTTTGGAGTGTACCCGTTTCTCCTGTCGTAACCCACTGGACTCTGGAATGTCTCTGTCGGAGATTGGCGTTTCAGCAACCGTACATCCGAGTCTGAAACGCCAATCTGCTTCATCTGTTGTGCTGCCTGAAATAACGCCGAAAAGCCCTCTCGTAGGGTTTTCACCAAAAAAATCCGAAGTGTTTTCATTAGACGTCTCCTTGGATGGTTTGATCGTTGCTGCCACTCCCTCTGTGAATAGAGCTGACGATTTAAAGTTGGTTGTCATTTCTCTCGGAAAACCTATCTGAAAGTGAAAATAAACATTCTGTATTGAAAGGCTTCCTCGTTTTGAGAGCAGTACTTCCATGGCACATTATTTGTTGTCATTATAATAGGAGCAGGATTCAAGAGTCTAGGACCTTGGTTTTTTTCTTGCAACCATAGTCGACTTCCCTTCAAAGATTAGTTTCATTTGTTCTGATGCGGAAGAAGTGATGGTTGTTTTTTCTCAAAACAATATTTCTTTATTGAAGCAAGCCTGGAACTTGAATTTATATTCTTCGTTAGAAATTTCACCGAAGGAGGATTAAATTTGCTTTTGCCACTGTTTGTCTGTATAAACATAGTACCTTTTTTTTTTTTTTTTTTTTTTTACTCTGTTTGAGGTTTCCAAAATAAACGGTAGATGGCATTTACTAAATCCTAAGTGTCAATTCCTTGAAATTTAAGAAAATCAAAATTTTTTTTGAGGTTGTTGAATGCCAGGTTCCATTATTTCAGGTCATGACCTAGTTCTTTGATTTGTTCTGTGAAGATTAGGTTTGGAGACATATTTTATCATGGTTTTAGATGAGATTGCAATCAGGGCCGTCTTTATGGTTCCCGGGGCCCCCGAGCTCACTCATACAACTGAGGAAACAGGGCCCCTCCAACTGAGGAAACAGGGCCCCTCAGAATCGTAAGGGGGGGGGGGGGCATGCGCCCGGGTGCGCCCATGCGGAAAGACGGCACTGATTGCAACAAGTAAGTGAAGATTTGCATTAACTAAAAAATATTATTTGGTGTCATTTTAAGTCAGGATTAATGAAAACGTGAATTGATGCGACAGCAATTAAACGTAAAACGTAACGAAACATGCTAGCCTAATTTTGACATTTTTCAACTTTTATTAACGTGAATTTTGATTTATATTGTTTGCACTCATAGCACTTTTAAAGGAATCTAATCTATCTGTCCAAGCAGTATCAAAAAGGTACGTCATAATGGATTGTTTGATTGATCTGTTCTAGTTTCGTCTACAGCAACAAACGCTAAAGACCAACAAGAATATAACTCGTAAAACGATTTTCAAATATTCAGAAAAGAAGAACATAAAAATGTGTTGTTTAATATTACAGTAATATTTTATATACAGCAATGGCGAAAGCTGCATGTAAATTTACGTATTCAATTGCAGCGTTTACACGAAACTTTCCAAACGCGCGCGAAAAGGGAAATCAAATGTTCGCACGTCTAAATGGTTTTACGAGGGTAGCCCAGAACGTAATGCACCACAATTTTTTTTTTCCAATAATTATTTATTGAACACAATGAAACTTATACATACAAAAGAATGAGGTTTCTTCTACACAACCTATTTTTCCACATAATCTCCGTACCGTTCTATGGCCTTCCTCCAGCGAGACACAAGGGCGTGTATGCCCTGTCGGTACCAGTCCTTGTTCTGTTCACGCAGCCATCTCTTCACTGTGCGAATCACCTCTTCGTCATCCTCAAAATGTCTTCCACGAATGGTATTCTTCAATGGCCCAAACAAATCAAAGTCTGAGGGCGCTAGGTCAGGGCTGTAGGGTGGATGGGGTAACACACTGTTTCGTGATGTGTTCCGACGTCCTCAAACTGGTGTGAGGGCGAGTGCTATCGTGTTGAAGCAAACAATCAGCTGGGTTGTTATGGCGTCCAAGTCGCTGGAAGCGCTTCTTCAGTTTGGTTAATGTGTTCACATATGCCTCAGAATTAATGGTGCTCTGTAACTTAACTTTTAGTGGGTGAAGGTGGGAATAATAAATAAGGTAGCAAAGTTGGCAAATGAAAGTTAATCTTTAATCGTGATTCCACAAATTATCAAAATTACAATTTATTATTGCTGACCCCTCCTTGGGGGTGAATTAGAAAAGAAAAAGAATATGATAATAAACTCAATATAATATTTCTCAAAAATAATTCCAACAAAACAGCAATTGTAATCTACGCGTTGGCATTAACAAATTAAATAAAAGTTATAATCCCTCTAGCACAAAAGTTCTATTTAAAAGCTTAAACACAATGATAAATAAATCCTTCGCGTTGGCATTTTCCAGTTACTAACAATGAAGATAAATTGCTTTAAAGTTCCAGTAACGGTCAACTTCAGCATCTAAGAATCAACGGCGGACCCGTCATGTAATCCTTTTGGCGGGAGGATTACGGGAACCCAAATGGCATAGTCATCGTCTCGGATAAGCGACGCAGAATGGGTATCTGAAGGAATAAACAAAAATTAGGCAAACATTAATTACATTCAGTAGATTTACGCAATAATTATAATTAACGTCTGCTCCAATGCCATATATCTCTAAAAGTAAGATATGCTTACTAGTAGCAAATAAATTAAGAGCTTCGCAACGTGCTACACAATTTTCGCCGATGACATGTGCGCTTACGCTGCTATCTCTTGCCAATGGAAAAATTGCCTGTTCCAAATCATCTATGTGAAGCAGGTCGATACTTCCCTTCGTTTTGCGTATTCTCAAGGGAATTTTTTTTAACCAGCAGCAACGGCTGCTGAACAAATTACCTCCGCCTTCACGCTGGCAGGAAACGATGTGTCTTCGTTCAATGTCAACGAAGCTGGGAGCTTGGGAAGATTTTCACATAGGCGCGACTCTGCCTTGCCGTCCGGCAAACAAGCACTCTCGTGAGTCACTTTTCGTGTCCGCAGCTGTCCTTCCCCTTTTGGTTCCTGGGAGGTGAACTCTTCTCGTTTCCCGCGAAACACGCGGCAGCGAGGTTTACTCGCGGCTTTACTCTCTCAATAAATATTTAAAAGCCAAACCTGCTGCTCGCATGCCCGCTTAGAAGCACCTCTTGGCTCCAAGTCCCCGGGAAGATAGCCTGGACACCTATGCTCTGAATTTTCCTCCTTCTTCATCAAAGTCTCCAACTGCTCTCCCTTTCTCCTTTTCTCTTTCTTCCTAAAAAACACTCTCGGCCTTCGCACCTTCCTATTCGCTCGTTCTTTGTCTCTCCTCTAGCAACAGCTATTCTACCAATCTCCTTCCTTCTCTTTCTATGTCCTTTTTGTTTTTCTTTCAAAACATGCGATGCTCTGTCCTCCGGACTTCCCTTCTTCCTGTTGTCTGCTTTCCTTCTCCAACTTTCTTTTACTTGCCCCCTCCTTCACGAACTGTGATTTGCGCGGAATTGATGCTAATTCTTTCCAAATTTTGTGACACAATCCCTGGGGCCCGTTCACAAGAACTGGGGATTTATGATGCTCCCCCACTTTTCTCTATCCTTGCTCCTTGCCTCCTTTGTTTCTCAAAAGTTTGTGATCAGCTCCTGACATCTGTGCAGGTTACCCTCTGGTTCCCAGGTTGGTTCTGTATACCCTACCCATTTAACCAAGAACCTCCTCCTCGGTTTTTTCCCCTTTACATCTAGGATAGCCTGCACTCTACAGACATCTTTAAACTTTGGGTCGAAAATGGGGCCTGGGGATTTTTTTTGTTTCTTTTTCCACTCAAAGTAATGCCTTACATACGATACGTGAAATATTTGATTTCTTACTCGCATTCTTGGGGGAATACACAACCTTACCGTGACCCCTCTTATGACCTTCGCTAACACGAAGGGCCCTATGTATCTTGGGAAGAGGTTTCTTCCCACCCTTCCCCTCATTTTTAAGATGCGATCTGCCCTAACCATAACCTTATCACCTGCTTTAGGGCACCAAGAGCTATGTCTTTTATCAAAATACTTTTTGTATTTTCTATTAGCCAACCTTATGCTGTTTTTTTGCCATATGCAGCATTTTCGTTAGATAGCCCTGCAGCTTCACTAGCGTACCCCCTTCTAGACTTTGGGTTGTTGGACCTCCTGGTAATTCCAATTCGCGTCCTAAGTCTAGCATGAAAGGGGTCATGCCAGTAGCCTCGGAGATGGAGCTATTAAGCGCTAATTCAGTAGCGGTCAGAAAGGTATCCCAGTCGTCTTTTTCTACATTTACGTAATTCCTGATTATTTGGATTACTGACTGGTTAGACCGCTCTGACTGACCATCCGTTTGCGGATGGTAAGCGCTGGACATTCGGCTGTCAATCTTTAATAGCTTAGTTATCCCTTTCCAGACCTCCGAGCTAAAACGTACATCCCGATCGGATATTATTACCCTCGGAAATCCGTGTACTTTTAAATACGTCATTAACCAGAATGGATGCAGTTTCTTCTGCCGATATCGTCGTCTTGCAAGGAAACAACCTAACCCTTTTGGTTAGTTTGTCGGTCACTGTAAGCAACGCATCAAAGCCTCGTCTGGATACTGGTAAGGGAATCAATACATAATCAATACATATAACCTCCCACCGCCCGTTAGGAACCTCTAGAGGTTTTAATTCCCCAAAAGGGAGATCTCTTATCGCTATATTTTCCTGGCAACTCCTACACCCTTTAATATCCCTGCCAACATCTTGTTTCATTCTGGGCCAAAAATAACT
Organism: Rhysida immarginata; assembly: GCA_023313115.1. Lineage (NCBI taxonomy): Eukaryota > Metazoa > Arthropoda > Chilopoda > Scolopendromorpha > Scolopendridae > Rhysida > Rhysida immarginata. The sequence continues at coordinate 1,795 of JAHWFO010024534.1, read as the reverse complement.
CCGTTTTACTCGCATATATGTCTTACAAAACCCCAGATGTCCACACATGGGATTGTCATGATTCATCGTTAGTACCTTTTCTACTAACTTTTCAGGCAATACTATCCTTTTAATTCCTGTCTCCTTGTCTTCATTCTTATATCCTAATCCATCCTCATAACTGAATCCTTTAACTTGTCCCTGTTTTATCTTATTTCCAAACACATCCTCCCTTGTTGCTTTCGCTATTTCCTTTAACCAATATTCATTTCCAATTTTAAGCATCACTACATTACTTTCCTTACACTTTTCCCCTTCAGCTATTGTCTCTTCTACTAGTGCCTTTGCCTGGCTCCAACTAATTATTTTACTCTCTTTTAACTTTTGTTTAACTATCGGGTCGAACATATTAGCATTGACCTCCACCTTGCGCTCTTCTGTCCATCCTTCCACATTATCCAAAATTTTCTTTACATTTTCATTAAAGACCTCGATGGACTTGCCATTCTCTTCTTTAAATTTAAGCCTTTCTAGCCCCTCCTTAAATGCCTTTTGGTCTTTGCCTCTCCCCATCTTTATTCAAGCTTTGGGTACTTCACCACTTAATTTCTAATACTTAGACTAGAATAACTCACAGTTTTCCTTGTTAATATTAGCTGCCCAACCCCACACATGGAACCGAAATGGACCATGCAATTACGACGCTGCCAACTGTGACTAGAAATTCCAAGTTGACCAACGCTACAGCCAAACGTGACATCTACACTGCACTCCAACATATGGGGGGACGACCAAAAAAAAATGACAATAAGAGAAAAGCACAATTAATAATCTTAAAACTAACTTTAACTTTGTGGAAGCATTCTTAATAACCTGCAAAACTATTTAATACATTATAGTAACAATTATCGCCGCTTACGTCGATTGGCACGCTGCTACCAAGCCGCCCACCCCACTGTAACATAACTTTTAGTGGGTGAAGGTGGGAATAATAAATAAGGTAGCAAAGTTGGCAAATGAAAGTTAATCTTTAATCGTGATTCCACAAATTATCAAAATTACAAATTATTATTGCTGACCCCTCCTTGGGGGTTGAATTAGAAAAGAAAAAGAATATGATAATAAACTCAATATAATATTTCTCAATAATAATTCCAACAAAACAGTAATTGTATTCTATGCGTTGGCATTAACAAATTAAATAAAAGTTATAATCCCTCTAGCACAAAACTTCTATTTAAAGGCTTAAACACAATGATAAATAAATCCTTTGCGTTGGCATTTTGCAGTTACTAACAATGAAGATAAATTGCTTTAAAGTTCCAGTAACGGTCAACTTCAGCATCTAAGAATCAACGGCGGACTCGTCATGTGATCCTTTTAGTGGGAGGATTACGGGAACCCAGATGGCAAAGTCGTCGTCTCGGATAAGCGACGCAGAATGGGTATCTGAAGGAATAAACAAAAATTAGGCAAACATTAATTACATTCAGTAGATTTACACAATAATTATAATTAATGCTTGCTCCAATGCCATATATCTCTAAAAGTAAGATATGCTTACTAAACTTTGTTCAACAAGAGAAAAACAGGGTGTGTTTCCGGTCTGATATCGACTACTCACTCATCCGCAATGCTTTGTGGGATCTTTCCTTCAGCGGCTGCATAGGTCAATTTGTAATGGCGACGCCCGTGCAAAACTCTTCAGCCAAACAAGGAAAAACTATTCCCAGCCAGGCTAGGGAGATTTGTGTGGAACGTATTTTGCCACTTTAAAGGAAAATAGTGTTTTAAAAGCTCATCTGCTTTGATAGAA
>JAHWFO010024531.1:0-21382 GCA_023313115.1 Rhysida immarginata | reverse complement strand
TTTATTTTTAACAACTAACACAAGCAATCTACTGTAATAACTTTTAAAGTAATTGTTTGCAAAGAAATTTCAAGGTGCACGTGCTTGTTTGTTGAAAATTCTTAGGACATACTTCGTCAAGGAGATTCCATGGTATCCAATCCCTTTGTAAAATACAATTAGTCCATATGTAAATGAACTAATCGCATTCTGGGAAAGCAGTAGGTAAAGATTTGTTTTAAAAAGTTCACTTGATGTACTTTATGAATCGTTTTACATGGAATACACTTAATGCATCATAAGGCGTTGCGAATTGTGCTATGAAGCAAATGGCGCGGTCATTTCGAACAATTACTGTAAAAGTCATACAGTAGATTGCTTGTGTTAATTGTTAAAAATAAAATAATCTAGGCCTACCAACACACACTGCGTCCCGGTGTCATTTGATTGTTCAATGCAGTATTGTAAGTAAACGGAGCTGCGGGGACCCCATGTTCATATGACAAAAAATACTTCTAAGGACCTCTTCTATCATCTCCCAAAAAATCTGTACTCAATACAAAAACACCCTGTATATAGATAATTCTACGTAATTTTTTTTTCTTTCATGAATTATGTTACTTTACATCTTATTGAGCACTATCATACTCGTAATATTTGACAATTTAACAACAATAACTACGTGACGTTACAATGACGTGGCCATTTTGAAGTAGACTGATTGTCATCAACAAAGCTCTCTGCTTTCATCACGTGTCGTCTTATGAATGTTCTCACATGGAAAATTTCCAAAAAGTATCGTTTTAATCCTCATCCTACACAGATGCCTTTGCGTGCAGGCTAGAAGTGACACAGCAGGTCATTCCCCTATAAATTTACTTACCTTTTTCAATAAACAACTTTCTTAACAGTTTGCTTAAGCAGCATGACTAATTACGAAGCACTTTTTTAAATCTACATAAAAACGAAAAATAACTGGCTAGTTGGTCATTAAACAGTAGACTGTATTAACAATAGATGAAACTAATGTATACAAACATTTTCGTTCCTATTGCATGTCACGTTTCATAGAAATGTAATGTTTTCTCGTTAAAAAATGACAACAACTGGGCAGCTTACCCTATTACTTGAAGATTTCTAAGATAAATTCTTAACTTCTTTTTTTCTCTTAGCCTTTAACAATACAGAATTATTCAGAGAGATTTCATGGATTGCTTTATTTGGAAGAACTTGAAAAAGAAAAGCAGCTTCAACGTTTTAATTTAATAGAGGTAATAATGAAGTCCTTCTTTTATCTTTATTACCAAGCAGTAATTGACTTACACAGGAGTCTTACTGTATATACTTATTTATAAGCCAACTCATGCATAAACCGACCCTTGATTTTTGAGCCCAAAAAATGGAAAAATGCCATGACTCAAGCATAAGCCGAGGCAAAAAATGAAAAAAATTTATTATAGAACACAACTATTACAAGCAGATTTTGTGTAATTACAAGAAGATTAAATTTATAGTAATCGTGGTGTGGGAAAGCCATCAAACATGTCTTCTTCATCTGACTCCTAAAGTTGATGAAAGCATGGTTATTAGAAGTTAGAGGTTGGTCAACTCCTCCTCAAAAGGCTATTAGCGCCAAAGGAGACCACCAGATGGCATTGAAGGCCACTAGTAGTCTATTTTTAATGTATGTAGAAGCTGAATTAAAGCAATTTTTTTTTTATTTTTTAAAATTTTATTTCAATTTACATAATCAAAAAATTAAACTTAGGGAATATAAAACACAGAAGACAATCTTGCAATTCAGAATAATTTCTAAAAGTATTTTTTAATGTCTAAAAACATCTTTTTTTGTCATTACAAATTAGATAAAACATCTTATATTTCATTAATAATAAATATATTTTTTAAAATTATGAAAAATTGTAATTGTCGAATAATAATTTTTAACTTAATCAATAAAATAAAAGAATTAAAAAAAAGTAAATAAAATAGATATTGAATAACAAAAACAATTACCACCAATAGAATCATCACCAAATTAGTAAAATTTCTAGATATTTTAATGTACATCATAAAATTTTTTAATTAAATCATAAATAAAAATTCACTATCAGTATAAAGAATAATGTAAACAGCCAAACCTGATATCATGACCAAATTTTTACAATAGACATACCAAATACATTTATATGAAAATATTCCGATTATACCAACATTAGACAACATAAAAAAGAATTTAAAAAACATTTACTTTTATTAAAATATTAAAAATCATAAAAACTATCATTTATGTTTCATTAACAAAATTTATATCCAAACAGGTGAACCTATGGGTACTTCATTATCACCTATCATCATAAATATTTATATAAACCATATGGAATACTAATAATTAAATACCTCACAACATGAACAAAATATCTAAATTTAATTAAAATATGAGAAGACATTTTAATTATCACCAGTAACTCTATACAAACAATAGTACAACACCCATTAACTTTTACAACCAATAACATGGAGAATAATAAAATCACAAAAAAATAATAAAATATTAATATTAATATTTGAGGTATAAGAAAAATCCAAATAAAGGTCCACATTATCTATCAGAGAAGTCTGTACACCAAAACTTAATACTATCAAATAATTTCAATGAATAAAAAAAATCTAACCTCACCATAATATATACCTCAAATAATTTGTTATTTATATAATAAAAATAGAAGTTATTTTTATAATATTAATAGAAGTTATCAGTAACAAATACACAATAAAATTAATAGACGACTCATTCAAAACGACTCCAAAAACATACACAAAATAACCAAATTAAAAGGTATTCAAACATCATGCAATACAAAAACTTTTCATAAAACAGAAAAAAAAATAGAACAAATACTCAACATTAAATAATACCAAAATTAAAAAAATAACCGTGCTTAAAATTAAAAAAATAAGCAAAAGAAATGAGCATTGGCGAAGGTCTCCATTGAAACTAAGCTTAATTTATGGTGATCAATAGACTACTGACACATCGAAGCCACCTAGTGGGAGCAGTTTTCCCCAATTACGTTTTTAGCGTCGAGAACAAAGGAGTTGACCAACCACTAACTTCTAATAACCATGATGAAAATCTTCATTCTCATGCTTGTCATCTACATCGTCTTCAGTCTCATTTTCATCGGCCTCACTTTCATTATTTTAATTTTTCGAAGTGCTGCAGTAATTATTTACTGTATATAATAATAGATATTCATTGTAACTGTATTAGCTTCTTGGACGATTTTCAAGATGCACTGGGTATGAACACTGTGACAGTTAACCAAGGATGGCGCCATCTTGTTTTTGGGATTTAACTTATGCATTTGCTTTTTACAATGGAAAATTGAGGAAAAAGACGTGAAATAATGCGCTAATGAATGCACTGTATATTGTAGAGGGCTCTCCCCAGGCCCTTTTGAAGGGGCGCACCGCTTGGCTGAATACACGAAAAGCTGCACAACACTGCATAATGCTTTATTTGTTTTTAATTGTTGTCCGCCCAGTTATTATATTTTCCTGATAAAATTACCTGGGGAGAACACTGTTGTATATATTTGTACAATGTACTGTAAAGTTTATTAAATTTTACACGCTAGTGCTTGGCAATAGTATCGATGGTAGCTTATGTTATCGAAAAAGTTTTGATATCGAATTTTTCGAAGTTCTTGAATCTTCAATGCTTGACGTTCCATTTTGAATTCATTATCTATTGAACAACTGTTTACATTAATGTATTGATGTATTGCAATGAAAGGACATGTAAAAACGTGCTGGTTTCGTTTAAAGCTGCTCCTCCCCTCCCCCCCTTGTATTTTTTCCAATATGGCTGCCACACCCTTTTAGAGTTTCTCACTATGCTGCAAAGAGTGAATAATTTTATTGCCCTTTGCATTTAAAAATTCCATTTAAAACTTATAAATGTGTTATTTTATTTGCTACTATTAGGTAATTCTTAATCGTAAAGGTGATTTTTTGGCACTTCAGTTGTCTGGAAATGAAGATAATTATCCATCTGTTCTTGTTGGAGATAGGGTTATTGCAACTTATTCTTCTGGCAGTATTGATGCACCACACTATGAAGGATTTCTACATGAAGTAATTAAAATTTTATTCTTTAAGTGATATTAATACATTAAATTTTGATTTTGAGTTAAAATTTATTTTTTTTACCATTAGATTTTTGATGATGAGATCCTTTTAAAATTTCATCCAAGCTTCCATTCTGATTATATGGGTGAACCTGTAAATATGACATTCCGTTTAAACAGGTTAGTTTACTACACTGTTTTTATGTCATCTTTAAAATATTTTGTAAAGAAAACATTCTGTAGTCTTCTTCCCAGAAATTTTATTGTACATTGGGAATAATTTTATTTATTTTATTGATAAAAATTGGACAATCTATACTTTAGATATAAAATCGATATACAGTAGGGGACCACGAATCCAGAATGTTCGGGACCGGAAGCCTCCCGGATTCGTAGTTTTTCCCGATTCGTGGTCTTTTTTTCCTTGGGAGAAGTTACACAAAACGTGTATAATTATACGTGCTTCTGACGACCATTTAAAATTTATTTTAAAATAATAATTTTCACATTTATACAATTAAAGTCATTATTGTAATAAAATCTTCTTTATTAATGTAATTATATTACAATTTTGTTCCAATAGTTTTTTTGTTTTTTTCTTACTAAATATTTCATAACTTCAAGATCGTTCTTCATGTTTGTTTAGCTACTGTCAAAATTAATTTTCCTTCCAATGTTTCTAAGAATTATCACATAAATTCATTCATAACTGTGTATTATTTTTACTTCAGCAGAAGAGTGTTAGAAATTGCAGGAAAAGTTAATTAGGATCTGTGTTAAAACAACGTTTCAAAACTGTAGAAAATTCGCCGACGAATTAGGCCTATCGGAATGTACACATTGTCGGCGATCAGGCCTAACAGTCTATTCTGAAAATGCACTAAATCATCAAAAATACTCAAAATGTGCATTGTGAATTTAATATATAAAGGAATTTTAATTAAAACTACATTTTATTCAGCAAATATGAAGCTAAGCAACTTCCGCGAGTCTTAAACATTCTTCATCCATCGATGTTTCAGCACTTGACGTTTTTGTTTTTTGTTGGGTTTTTTTTTCCTCCTCCGTAAATATTTAGCATTATTTTTGTGCACACTATATGGGTGATATGGAGAATTAATTATATCAACGAATGTTATTTTTTTTTAATATAATATTTTTCCGGCGGTGACTGATCACGTGGCCCTATTGCTTCTTGTTTCACCAAATTGAGACGATTTTATAGATAGACATTAAAGATAGGTGATTCAATTTATGGTTAGCATGAAACTTTAATAAGTGTATAAAAAAGATTACGCTTTAAAAGTAAAGTGCATAAAGGAACTGACATAAACCATGTTTGAGATCGAAATGCCGAAACTACTTGGATGATTTTCGACAAAATGTTGTACTGTAAGGCCTCTTTATTTCGTTTATAAGTACAGTACAGAGGACAACAACCTTATAGATATGATTTTGTACCAATTAAAGAAGTGGAAAAAAAATTATTAAAGAAAAGCTATATAGCATCTATATATATATAAAGAAGGATGTTTGTGGGTCTGTGTGTATGTTTTTTATACAAATCTACAGTTTTATTCCGATCTTGATAAAAATTTCGCATACATGACCTTCAAAGCATGAGGAAGGTCACTGTCTACCTCAGATTTCGGAAAAATAATAAATATCGATAAAAAATCGATATTCATGGTTATGGCAAGGCATATTAATGAGAAATATCTCATGACCAACAATGCAAGGCAAAGTTTGTACAACAATAGGTATCAACAATGGTATCAACACGCAATTCACAAACGCTCTGCATGGACCAACAATCAATATCTCATGACTAACAATGAAAGGAAAAGTTTGTGCAAGTGTAATTATCCCTAGTTAACTATAAAATTAATGATATAAATATATTACGTCAGCTCTTCAACTTGTTTTATCTGAAAATTAAATGAAATCTATATATCGGTATATATTTGTTCGTTTGTGTCTGTGTAGCTCCAAACAATCCTGTTGGCTAATCAATGTCACGAGGTCCAAGGCTAATCACAAAGGAATTGTATTGATGTTACGACAGTATTATTGTTAAACTCAGGATGGGCAGAAGAATTTTAATTGTTGCAATATTTTTATTTGTATAATAATCTTTGGATAGCAAAGACATTTTTTATTAAAATGTAATATCCATTCATTGATAACATGGTTTTTACATTTGAAAAGTAAAATCATGTCCCGGAACATAAAATTATATGATGACTTACATGATTTTTGAAATGCAATTTTCAAATTTTAAAAAATATGTTCATTCAGTTATTGCAACCTCATTATCTTAAACCATTACTTGGAATTTTTATTATTCAAGATATTTTTCAACAGCGGCTTATAGTATAAAGGCAAATAGCGATTAGATAAATTAGAGATAAATAGCATACTATTTATCCCTTTTTGGATAGGTTTGCCCACTATTTTGGGAAGTCATCAAACCTAAAAAACTTGATGTTCAACTTTAATGTTACCATAATAACAACACTTTAGTTCTGAATTTGTCAATAGATGGCACTACCTTAACTTTAAAACTCGCTTTAGGTCCACCTTAGTGCTATTGTTTGACGCGCTGAGCACATCTGATCTAGGCCTTAAGGGATTACCTGTCTTATAATTAGTGATGTTTATCTTCTGTGTTTTACGGGTTTAGATTTGTTTGCTTTGCAATTTGCTATTGTTGTTTGGTTTCGTATTGATATTAATACGTTTTGGCTATTCTCATGGACTTCGATTTGCTTTGCATTTCGGATTTTATTTTTTGCTTTGCGAATAGGTATTGTCATTTGGTTTTATTCAATTTTTGCAAGATTAGAGATAAATAGCATCAGTAGAGTCCAGGTACTGGTACCTGGTACACTTCCCGTCCTTCATGCACGGGGATGATTGTTTGTTGTGCCCCCGAATGGCCCATGAATCATGTTTTTGATAACTGTCTCGTATAGTTTTTGTCGGTATAGGAATCAGGAGTTTCTGCAGTAATAATATCGTCAATTTGGTTGGGACGCAATTTTTCTTTTAGCCACAGTAAAAGAAGTACGTGGGGCAAACTGCGCTTTTGCCACTCTGGAGTACATGAAGCACTAAGTCTCACCAAATATTTGACCTTTCATGAACAGAGCTACCAACTTAATTTCAAAAACTCGAGCATAGGATAGATAGGATGAGCAGGTAATGATGGTGCAATGACAGAATATTCGTTTTATGCTATTGAACATAAAATGAGTATAGCAGACGATTGCAGTTCAAGTATCTCGGGATTGCATTCACGAGTGATGGACGGCAGGAGAAAGAATTGGATGCTCGGATCGGTGCAGCAAGTTGTGTCAGACGTGAACTGTGGCGATCCGTGGTAACGAAACGAGAGCTGGGTAACAAAGCCAAGCTCTCCGTCTTCAAATCTATCTTTGTCCCCATTCTCACCTATGGTCATGAGGCTTGGGTAATGACCGAAAGAGTGCGATCGCGGGTACAAGCGGCCGAAATGAGATTCCTGAGAGGTGTGGCAGGTGTTACCCTACTAGATAGAGTGTACAGCAGCACAATAAGGGAATCTTTAGGTGTTGAGCCACTACTTCTCCGCATTGAGAGATCTCAGTTGCGCTGGTATGGCCACGTGATACGGATGCCGCAAACTAGTCTTCCTAGGCAGTTGTTATTTTCCAAGCCGGTGGGTAAGAGACCAAGGGGTCGGCCTAGAACCAGGTGGCTAGAGTACATGGAGAATCTGGGTTCGAGTCGCTTGGATATTACCAGGGAGGACATGCGCCTGATGGCGGAAGATCGCGATCGCTGGAGATCCTCCATAGGGCTACTGCCCCCGCGACCCTAACGGATAAGCGGGTTTGAAAAGTAAGTAAGTAGACCCAATTGGACATAAAATTTCAGTGCGACTTCCAGAATTGGAGCACTTAAAAAAATTCTTTTTATTTTTCCAAAGTGAATAGATACTTTATTAAGGGTTTTTCACTTATATTCAAATTCAGATATTGCAAAATTTCATCAAACAAACTGGCCGAGCAATGCCAGGCATATCAGTTAGTTTATAAATAAATGAGGATGGCAAGTACTGGGCAAAATGTGACTACTGGCATTATTAGTTTATTATTTTCATATCTAATTTTCATATTCACTATAATAATAAATTGAAAATTTTTTCTAGTAATATCTTCTCCAAACCTTCCTTTGTATCCTGTGTTGAATATTTTAATTAATCACAGTAGCACTTTAGAATCAAAAAGGCAATTTTTATCCTTAAAGGTTGCAACAACTGGGCTACTGGGCTTCCCTACTCCAGTAAAACTAAATTCACTAAATATTTTGTACTTACTTCAGAAAGAGAAGGGATATGTTCAAAAATTTCCTCATTATTAGCAATACATTTTCTAACTTCATTTGGAACTTTGAAAACAGGTAAAGGAACAGGAAGTCGACGATGATGGAAGCTAATGAATACAAAAAGCTTAATAAAAAATTATAGGCTAAAACTAAGCTGATTATAGAAGCTTAATCACTATAATAAAGAAAAAAAAAAACATGCAAATGTCATTATTAATTTTTATCTTAAAAGGTCCTAGAACAGAATTAATTCCTTCAAAATTAGAGCATATGATAAATATGTACAAGAATAAAAGTGATGTGATATTCAATTTTAGTGATGTACAATTTAATGATAAAGATGCATTCCAGGAAATGGGACTTTAGCAATTTTGTCATTGGGCAAACATCAAAGTGTATTCATTTATACCTAGATGGCTTTGTGTAGGTTATACACTATCCTACAATAGTGGAACAGACAGTACAGAGGTTTGGGGAAAATTATATTTTATTTAATATATTGTTGGACCTCCATCATTCTGGGCATGCTTTCTACTAAATTCCGATAAACATAATATTAATGGAAAAATATAGAAAAAGAAATTCCACAACCTAGATTCGAACCAGGGATCTTGAGTATCACGCTCATTGCCTCTACCAACTGGCTATGATGAACACGGGATAGTAAGACTGTCTCCCAGTGTCCTAAAGACTACAAAATTGTCAAAGTGGAAACCCAATGATAGGGCAAGCACCTGGCTTGCAGTTTGGATATTCCTCCTTCCAAACCACCAGAAAACTGATGAACACTCAAATGAAATTAATAGGGTGATTCCATGTCAAGTGGACCAATGGCTCCCACCTTGCCTTCTCCAATTTTCTTGAAATTTTACACACTTATTCCTACAAGGTAGATATAAAAATATACCAAGCAAGAACATTCTATTTAGCTAGGTTGGTGTGCTACAGCCCTCCAAAAATGGCTCAAAGAACAGCAGCTGACAAAATGTGATTGAGTGACTAGTTTTGAGTTGAGGCTATGTTTTAACTATTAATGCTGTAAATAAAATTCTTTGAAACCATATACAGTTTTTTGGTGCAAATCCAAAAATTGAAGTTTTGAGGCTAGTACTAAAATATTGAGTGCCCAACTGTAGCCCAAAGTTGACAAAAAACCCATTGTTATTTGTTGCATCAAATTTATGCCCAACTTTCAATGCACACAGCTTCCATGGAAATGAACTAAAATAGATGCTATTTTGAGATATAACTGACACTATTGATGCTATAAAGCGCAAAGTTTAAGGCTCTATAAGTTTACACTTTTTGAGATCTGGCCACATAAAGTTGGATGAAAAAATAAGCTTCCAGAAAATAGGGTATGTTTGGGAGAAAATATTTCAAATGTCATAACCTCAAATTCCAAAATTTTTTATACTGTCTGAAAGAGCAGATTTTTCTCTATCAGAATCATATTTGATCAGTCTGGGATGTTTAAAAGTAAAGGAGTAAAAATTACTTCAAAAGTTGGGAAAATGCATTTATACCACGTAGATGATCATATTGTTTTTGTGTTTTTTCTATGATGATTAAGTTTTTTTACTGTTTGCTGACTCATAACTAAAGAACCTTTTTAGAACCTTTATCTATATAAGTGATTTTTTTTGAAATGTATTTCTTTATCAAAGGTTACCAATTCTTAATATGTCATATCCAATGTTTTCAATACTCTTTTGGTCATCTTGATAAGGTCTTAAAGTTTAGTTGTGTCTTCTCTTAAAGTTGAACCAAAAATTTTATTCTTGAAACAAAAGTTGACAAACAAAGCAAAAATTTTTAAAAAAATCAACATTCAAACAATCTTCATTTCCTTCAAATAGAGGCTAAACTTTCTGAGGTGCCATTTAAATTAGTTGAGAAAGGATTGAAACATTTGTGAAACCTTCGCCAAGACTGCCTCTGGATAGCAGTAAAGGCTGCTGTGCATTGAGGTTGGGCTAGGATGGTAATAATGTGCTGCTCAGGAATCCAACACTTGTCCTTCCTCATTGGCCAATGAAATGAACGTGCTGGTGCTTCAGGATGCATGAAATCCATGAGAACATCATTTTCTTCAGAGCTGACTTCAATTATTCTACCAACCCACCATTTTTGGTCATACAAGCAAGTTAAATATTGGCCAGGTTGGAGTGTAGAAACTTGAATAGCAGAACATTGGGGGGCACTTGTACAAATTTCAGCAATAAATGTTGTTGTATCATTTGAAATCCGGCTAACTGTTAGCTTGTTTTCATCAAAAATCTTGAACTGATGATTTTCACGTGTTTCAGCAACTGCATGTCCAGATAAAAATCGCGTTTCTTGTTCTTCTCCGATTTCCTCAATTTCTTCCTTTGGCAAGTAAAAGAACTGAATACCACTGATCTTGTCTCTGCAAAATTCATATAAATCAATAGGGGTCAGAATTTGACCATTAAAGGGTATCTGAAGATTGCCTGGGCAGCAAGTCTCTTTACTGTGCCTCCAATTCCATCACACGGTGACTTTCCATGACCGGTGGCAAAAAAATTCCATTCAACAAGAAAATTCAAATCACATCTGTGATAGCAAAGGTTGATGAAATTCTTGTAATTTTTATATTGTGCAGCAGATCCATCACTAAAGTAATATATGTATGTCAACTGAGGATTTGTTATCTTTATAAAGTGAAGCAACTTCTTGAGAAATACATAAACAGCAACTGTGTCATGCTTGAGACTAAGGCTGCGTGCGAGTCGAATAATTTCAAGAAAACTTTGATTTGAACCATTCGAACATGCTATCAAATCTACATTAAAACAATTCGAAATGAATTGATCTGTTTCTCGAGTCATTCGAGCCTTTATCGAATTCATTTGAACTAGCATTGAAGTTTGGCTGCTGTAACGAATTGTGTGATTCATTCAATTAATTTGTATTCAACAGCTTTTGAAAACCTTATTCGAAATCAATTCGAATGATCTTTGAATATTCCTTTCGAAACCATTTGAACATATTTCTTTTGAACATACCTTAGTTTTCTTCAGTTTTCTCAACATATTTGTTGTAATTTTCCGTATGAAAGACCTAGATGATGAATTTGGTTCCATTTCTAGCACTATTGTTCTAACGTTAAAGTTAACGCTGCAGTCGTACGCGTACGAGTGGTTCTGAAATCTTTGCATTTCAATTAGGTATTTTAACTAATTGAAACTGCATTTACAATGTCCCCGAAGATTTCTAATGGATTAGTCCGCCATAAACACCGAAATGAGCTATTATTTGTAAGTAGTTATAAGCTTATTTTCGGATGTATTCGAAGGTTTCGAATGGTATCGTTCGGATAAAACCAATTCAAGCTTACAGGAGTGATCAGCCTCCTTGAATCGAATTAATCGAATAGATTTGATTTCAATTCCAGTGTTTTTGAACTTTTTCCGAATCCATTTAAAATTATATTTGTTTCATTTGAAGCAGAATTTGTGGTTTTCAAATGAATTCGTCTGCACCCTTATTCGACTCGAGTTAACACTCGTACGCAGCCTTACTTGATACAATCACTTATTGCACAAAAGCTTAAGCAAGGCTTTTCAGGGCCATTTAAGTACACAATAAATGGGTGGAGTGTGGCTTGACTGTTCTCCCAGTGGAAGCCCTGAACAGCATCTTGCACAATAAATGAATAATTTTTTGAAAAATCCATCAAAATAACTGCTTCATGTGTTTTTAAGTTTTCTTTAATCATTTTTAAATAATTGCTTTGATGCTTTGCAATAAAATGGTGACTACATAAGGCCATTATTTTTGTGACAAGCTCTTCTAAGCAGTTTTCAATAGATGATATTCTGGTTTCAAGGTTGCCACAATCTGTATGAATCCACTGTTTAAATTCTATTGTTTCCTCTTGGTCAAAATTTTCAAATGCTTCAGCCAAATAGGTCTCCAAACCTTGTTTTCCAGGGCAAGACTCACACCGGCCTAGCATGCATTCCTTTGACTCCTATTTGCAAACACATTTACTCATTAAAACTTTGTAATCATTAGAAATGGCTGTTGCAGCAAGCATTAATTTCACATTTTGGTGGGCAGTGCACACACAGTCTAAGTGCATTCCAGCTGAGCCAATATTGACACACCATTTAGGCCTTAACTCACAGAATTTTGAAAAGCCCACTTCAGAACCATAACAAGACTTGAAAATTGCAAACATTTCCTTTAAATTACTGAGTAATAACCTTTTTTGTTTCTGCACTTTTTTGCCCTCTATTTTCACTGAAATAAAATCCTTTTTTTCAGGGCACATTCTGCTGAATTCATCATCTTCAAAAAAGGACTGTACTCTACATTTCACATCATCTCCTACAATTTTCCCCTTTCTTTTGTTAGGAATTGCTAATATTCCACTTGTTTGCTTTAATTTTCTTGCCTGTTTAACAATTCGTGTTGAAACTCCAAATTCAGAGGCTGTTTTTTCAATGGTCCAACTTTCAGGAGTCAGTGTCAAAATTTGGACTTTCTGAAGATGATTTGAAAGTTGGAGAATCTGATTACAAGTTCTTTTCTGCAAGAAGTACACAATTTTTGACCAGGTTTGAAATCCTTTTGATTTATTTGATTGAGCCCATCAACTGTAGAAAGAAGCATTGCTCTAAGACCTGTTTTAATAGTATGAACCTGCTTAGAAAATGGTTTGCAGCAGCATATCTGTGCCAGCTCTTACTGTTAGAAACATTCTTTCATGGTTTCTACAAATCACTTGAAGTTGACTCAATTCATATCCTGTCCTTCTTCGAATTACAACCCGAACAACTCAAACTCTGATAACTCAAATTCCCGGTTAACTCAAACGATATTCTAAGTCCCATCCCCCAGAACATTTAATTCAATAGAAAATTCACTCATTAACTCAAACAAATTTTTTCATAAATCCCGGATAACTCAAAGTAATTTTGGTTTTAATGAATACGTATTCCTAAATTTAAGCAAAACCTGTCTTAATAAAACAAGCTTTGCCTGTTGAAACTTTATTTCATTTTTCAACTTTAATTTTTACATCCACATGACAAAGAAAACTATGCAAGAATCTTTTGCAGTCGCGTGAAAATCAAAACTTAGCGTGAACACAAACTTGCAAATCGAACTTGTTGATTGCGATCGTTCAGTGGGAGAATATTTAGGCGTAGTAATTGATGATGATTGTGCGTTCATTTTTAGAGGTAGTATTCATGTTGACCATAAAGTTCATTGCATGAATGATCGCAAACGAGTTTTTAAAAGCAGTCATACACTTCTGATTGGCCATCACCATTTTGATTTTGAAACTTCACTGTCTCATTGCCTTTGTCGATGTAAAAGTAATGGAAATTCAAGAAAAAAGTAAATTCTCTGTTTCAAATATAAAACATTTATACATATAACATAAATGTCATCAGATGAAAAGTAAATGGGCAAAAATCGCCAAGAGATGCCTTTCAACGATTTATACAAACCAAAAGTTGAATTCGGACGCCATGCCAAAACAGCCTTGGAATTGATTTCGTGTTGTAACGGACCATATTTTATTGGGTCCGTACTGTATTTGTATATGGATCTCATTAAAACTAATCAAATTCATAGAAATATTGTAGGTATCATGTAGTCTTTGTAGTGGTCATGTAGCCTCGTTTTTGACTTACTGGTTAACTCCAAAACCTGATAAGTCAAAATTTTTACGTGGTCCGTTGACGATTTGAGTTATCAGGGTTCGACTGTAATTCTTTGTCTTCATTGGAATATGCAGTAAATGGTCTTGAGTGATTTTTAGCACCTTGCATAAATTTCAAACTGTTGCAATCTGAGCCATCAAGGATTTCAAATAACTAAAATTTGTCACTTTTCAAATAATTTTTACTCTTTCATATTTAAACATCCCAAGCTGATCAAATATGATTCTGATAGAGAATAATCTGCTCTTTCACACAGTATAAAAAATTTTGAAATTTGAGGTTATGACATTTGAAATATTTTCTCCCAAGCATACCCTATTTTCTGGAAGCTTATTTTTTCATCCAAATTTATGCGGCCAGATCTCAAAAAGTGTAAGCTTATAGAGCTTCAAACTTAGCAGGCTTTATAGAATCAATAGTGTCAGTTATATCTCAAAATAGCATCTAATTTAGTTGATTTCCATGGAAGCTGTGTGCATTGAAAGTTGGGCATAAATTTGACGCAACAAATAACAATGGGTTTTTTGTCAACTTTGGGCTACAGTTGGGCACTCAATATTTTAGTACAAGCCTCAAAACTTCAATTTTTGGATTTGCACCAAAAAACTGTATATGGCTTCAAAGAATTTTATTTACAGCATTCATAGTTAACACATAGCCTCAACTCAAAACTAGTCACTCAATCACATTTTTTCAGCTGCTGTTCTTTGAGCCATTTTTTGGAAGGCTATAGCACACCAACCAGGCTAAATAGAATGTTCTTGCTTGGTATATTTTCTTATCTACCCTGTAGGAATAAGTGTGTAAAATTTCAAGAAAATTGAAGAAGGTAAACTGGGAACATTTTCTTATTTTGGTCCACTTGACATGGAATCACCCAATAAACAAAAACAGGAGTTAATATACTCCAAGCATAAGATAACGATATTAATGGAAAAATTGGAAGGAAAATTCCGCAACCTGGATTCAAACCAGTGATCAAGAGCATTAAGTCTGTTACCATGGCCACTGTTGAGATCATGTCTGTCTACCAATGCCTGATGTAAGCTGAAACATGTGGTGATTTATCATCCTGAAAGTAACAGTCCTTGTTACCAAAAAATTCTCATAGCTTAAGAAACACCAGATTGTCCAAAATGTTCTTGTAGGCTTCAGAGTTCAAATTGCAAGGGTCCCAAAGCCATGCCATGAAAAACACCTGCATACCACAACTCCAGCACTACTAAACTTAACGGCCGGAATGATGCATTCAGTAAAACGCTTCCCTGGTGTTTGCCATATCCCAAACCATAGCGAATAGAAATAGTAAGTGATTACACTCGTAGTAACCAATGCCAAAATCAAGAGAGTGGCCCAACTTATTAGGTTTTTCTGCTTACTGCAAATGGGAATTTCGTGTTTTATGTTGAGTTTTTGTCGTATATTTTATTGTTTCACTATTTATAAATGATAAGGGTGTTATAATGTGTTATTAGTGCAATTTGTATGTAGTTAAGTTTAAAACAGTATTTTTACTCGTATTTTAAAAAATTACCTATTATATTTACCCATGAACATATCTTATGATAGCAGATAGGCCTACTTCATTCCTTTGGCGTTTACCAAATGTCTGACTATCGTGGTGTTGTAAAGATCACCAGAATTAGGCCCTTTTAGAATTGCAACAGATTCGAGTTTCAATGAATTTAGTTTTAATTGACAATGAATTTAAAACAGGAGGATCATAGAAAAAGCACAACGCTTCGAAATGAACTGAGCACACTATGTTAGTTCTTCGCTGGTAAAAGGTAATTCACTGCTTCTTAATTGATTCTGATTGTAGAAATACATGGAACGTGAAGTGTCTATCAAATTTCTTATGTACAGAGAACAATTTAAAGACATTCTGATAGAAATAAGGCGAGCAAACTCTTGCGTTATGTAGAATCAAAACTAGGCTAGAATCGAAAGTGGTTCGCGGCAGGAAAGGACTTTTTGTTTTGCTGATTCTCCTGAGGGACGAGAGAGCCAACTTTCAATCTATTGAGGAGTTTTTCTTAATAAAATATTAGGATATAAATTTAAAACTATTTTGAATGATATATATTTTATTACCCTGGATAAAAAAAAATAAAGTTGAATTTTTCCGTGGAATTTACCTTTAAGAAAACAGTAAATAAATAATAAAAAGAAAAAAGAAATGGAGTTTGAAAATTAATTTTAAAAACTACTGTTAATGTTTCATCTTTTCCCTTGTGAGTACTAAAAACCTGCGACTCGCTGGTCAAAAGCACACGCAGTGACATCTTGCGGATGCGCCAGAAAACTACGCAAGTAATCACACTTATTAATTTTATTCATTATGTCCCAAACATACCCATTCGAATGGCACAGACTATAGTGTGATTTGTCACTCCACAAAATGTTTCCCCACTCTTCGATAGTCCAATATCAACGTTCCAAACAAGACTAGAATCTGGAAGCCTTGTTGTTTGGCAAGATTTGGAACCTGGCTTGTGTTTTTAAATATAGAAAATGAGTGGAAATACTTATGGAATAAAACAGCAAATTAGCAGGTAATAAGGGGTGCAGGATAGAGCAATGCAAGATGTCATAATACACCCAGAATGAGTGATATCACATTGTTGCATTCCAGAACATCACACAGCCTGTTCTAATCCCAATTTTAGATGAAATGGGAGACATGCTGTTCAAGGAAGAGTACACTCGCCCACAAAGTTGAAAATTTTCGAAAAGGGGTTTGTAGACAAGAGAAAATTTTCTGGTTAGTACATGTTTGAAGCAAGTACAAAAAGCGAGTGTGTAGGAGCAATTTACAATTTGCATTGTATTCAACCCTACTTAATCCTTTTCCATTCTTTTATTAAAGAAAGGTCGCTAAGTGAATACAGGCTTTAAAACATAAGCAGAGGGGAGAATGGGGGGGGGGGGGGGGGCCGGGGGAGGAGTTTTTGGGTGTTTTTTTGAATACTTGAATTTTATGTTCGAATTGAAAATTTTATATAGGCCTACATGAATGCCAAATGCTTAATGATATCGTCGCTTTTCTTTTAAACGTAAGTTTTAAGGGCCATAGAGTTTGCCCTTAAGCTAAATATGGTTGAAGGGTCACCAATCAGGGACTGTTAATATTTGAATTAAATATGTATTATCACATTAAAACATTATATATAACATAAATGAATTGCTATAAATAAACGATTATGTTCTCATCACGGACACAAAAAGTTAACTTACTTTGATGGCCGACACCCTGGCATTAAAACAGAACCATTGTTATCAATATCTAAATAAGTCTGATTCATTTTAGTCCCTTGTGCTGAATCACAGAATTGCTGCACCATGACCATTTCCTCTGCTGATCTAACATCAACAATTACTAAGCGACCAATTTGAAATCCGTTAAAGAAGAATGTTATGATTTTAGTCGCTTTACCTAAAAACCTATTCAAAATAAATAAATAAATAAATAAATAAATGTTTTATTTTAAACTTGAGTTTATTACCAATATATACGAGGGTTGGGGCAAAAGTCATAGCAACTATTTATTTTCTTGAAGTTACCAGTCCGGTTGGAAAATGTGACATACACAGACGAAAGGACAAGGTGTTAACTGCATGTGTGGACAATGAATAGCACTGAAATATCGTAACAGACTAATTTATTACGGTAGTATACAGGGCAATATGGCCTCCACGGTGCAAAAGAATGACAACACAGTACACATAAAGTTGACATGACAAACCTGGGCCTAAAGACCCTCAAAGTAGTTCTCTGCTACTGTCACCACATGCTGCCAACGACGTGGTGACACTGATTCCCAAAGTGTGGCTTCCACTAATTCACTGTGACATTCCATCGCATTTCTCCCTCGGAGAACGGCTATTTTGATGTACGCGCGCTGCTCAACACGGGTTACTTCCATCTCGCACGACACTCACCAACTGACTGATTTCACAGCCCTCACTGCGCTACTACCAGCTATCACAGAGCCATCTGTTGTTCTGCATACACACTATGCCTGCAGAACTTCCACACGACACATATACGTTTGTGATCCGTTCACATATCTACAAGAAAAAAAATAGTTGCCATGACTTATGCCCCAACCCTCGTAATTAATTTTCTTTTCTATTTAATGATCCCTTGGTATAAGCTATATAATGAAGATGAAAATTGCAGCCTATTACTAAATGTACTACACTGAGTGAGCATATTATTATGACCACCTGACATGTTTATGCAAATGCACGCACGGACGTCACCACAATGTTGCTAGCGGGCCGGACCAATATAAAAAGGGAAGCTGAATGTCATCGACATTAGCAGACGTGTTCCATTCTTCAACTATGGGTAAACAACACAATTTAACAGCCTTCGAACGCGGGATGATTGTAGGTGCTCGGAGCTATGGAGCGAGTATCAGCGAAACAGCAGCATTCGTGGGTTGCTCAAGAGCAGCCATCATTCAAGTATTTAAAGACTGGACGGTTAGCCGGAAGACGGGGTCTGAACTTTCGCGTCGTGGCCGCCCACGGATGGTTGATGATCGGACAGAATGGAGACTGTCACGACTGGTAAAGGATAACAGAAGGGCAACTGTGCATCAAATGACTGCTGACCTTAATCAGGGGTCCTCCAAAATGGTCTCTGAATGCACTGTCTGCCGCACACTGCATTGCATGGGATACGGAAGCCGAAGACCTGTCCGCACATCTTAGCGGTCTGCAGCCAACAAGCGGAAACTACTCCAATTCGCTCAGGAGCACAAGGACTGGACTATCGAGCAGTGAAAACAAATCATGTGGTCTGACGAGTCACGATTCCAGTTACATCATGCAGACGGCCGTGTGAGAATCTGGCGGAAACAGCACGAAAGCATGGACCCCACATGCATGAGTATAACCCTTCAGGCCGGTGCGGGCAGTGTAGTGGTCTGGGGAATGTTTTCCTGGCATGCATTGGGTCCGTTAATACATATTGAACAACGTCTGGATGGCACAGCATACCTCTATATCGTCGCCCATCAAGTCCACCCTGTCATGTTGATGGCGTACCCCAATGGAGATGGCTACTTCCAGCAAGACAATGCGCCATGCCACAGAGCTCGTATTGTGCAGGAGTGGTTCCAGGAACATGAGGGGGACTTTATCTTACTTCGGTGGCCCCACAATCCCCAGATCACACTCCAATTGGGCATTTGTGGGGCGAAGTCGAATGAACCATCAGACGGCTGGATCCACCACCGTCCAATTTAGCACAACTAGACAGTGCTATCCATCAGGTATGGTGTCAGATTCCTCCCACCACCTTCCAACATCTCGTGGAATCAATGCCACAAAGAATCACCGCAGTATTAAAGGCAAAAAATGGCCCAACGAGATACTGACAGGGTGGTCATAATACATGTAATATGCTCATTCAGTGTATAAGAATAGTATATGTTTAATTTTTTCCTTGCCTAATTGTACAACAAGCATAAAAAATACTATAGCTTAATTATTATATTAAAAAAAAATTATTATTATAAAAGCATCTATTATATTTAACAATGAGATTCAAAATTGATACATTTACAGAAAAAAAACCCAACTGCAACAAAATCCCCTCATTATTTATGAGCCCTTCTTCTTATTACATACATCAAATAAATTTAAATATGGCTGCACTGCATATGAAGAGAACCATCAGCTCAGAAATAATCTTGACTTTTTTTAAATCTCACCTAGCTGTACAATGGATCCAAAGCAAAATGGATGAATGTGCTTCAACTAAAAGTTGGGGTTCCAGTTTACACGAGGGATCCAAGTGAGGCAAACTACACAAAAACTGATTATTGCGCGAGTCTTCAATTTTAACTGCTTCTAACAAATGGTCATGATCACCTCTGTTTCTGAGTAAAAAAAAATATATATATATTTAATAAAAATTATAGATTAACCACACAAAATATCAGTAAAGTCAATTAAGCCCAATTCAGATGAGCATGAAAATACATTGTATGCCAATAAAAGCAGTGGGTTGGCTAAACGTATAAGTTTCTATAAGTAAAAAATAAAAATTAAATGAAAAAAAAAAGGGGGGGGGGGGCTTGTTAAGCAATACAGCATAGGATTTATTACTTAGCTGACACGTTTCAAATTACCTTCATTGACAGAGTCAAGTCATATACAAAGACAAGAAAGATACAAAGAAGGATGCAAAAAGTAAAGGAAACTAATTAACCAGTCCGGAACAGTCCCCCACAATGGATTCTCGATCCTGATTGGTTGACAAGGTAACAAATATAATACAGTAGAACCTCGATTATCTGGGTTAATGACCGGCACCCATCATCCAGATAATCAAAAATCACGGATAATCAAATATAATTCTAAAAATTCATAAATGCTAGCATATGTGCTGTACAGTAAAATGCTTACTTTTCTTGTATTGTTTATGAAGTTTTCTTGAGAAAAGATCAAACAGATGCTGCTTTGTGTTCTTGCAGCGCTTCAATTTTTTTGACGTGAGGAGTTTGCTAAGTGTTAGAATGTCAATCAAATTTGAATCCACTTCCTGCTCAAGAAAGTCTAGCAATGCTTCAGTACAATTTATTGCTTCTGCAAGCAAAACTTCCTTTACTGAAGGTTCATCTTCAACCGTGTCATCATTGCTTTCTTCTGGCAATTCCGCACTGGCAGCATAGTCTTTCACTTGATATCAGAGAGTAGCCATTCTTCAATGTTTTCTCTGTCGACGTCTTCAAATACATTTACCTTTGAATTTCCTCAATAAGCACTTTGAACAGCTAATATGAGATTGAACGAGTATTATGAATGGTGCCAATTGTAATGTATTCCTTATATTACATTAGCCTTGTTGTTGGCGCCCTCTATACTTTTGTTATGAAATCGTCTCTTGTATATATAGTCCTTGTTATCCTTTTTATACACTACAATTTGGCAACGAGGTAAATAAAATCTTCCTTCAAAAATGACTGTTGCTATCCCTGACTTTCGTGCCATAGAGCGATTTGAAAAAGGTCACAACTTCTTGAATTTCTGCGACCGCTTGGAGGCCTATTTCCGCATGGTCGAGATCAGCGATGATGGCAAACGTCGAGACTACTTAATTATGTGTTTATCCAAAGAAGTCTACGACATTCTGTTCGAACTACTTGGATCTGAAAAACCTAAAGAAAAAACCTATGAGCAACT
>JAHWFO010024530.1:0-15155 GCA_023313115.1 Rhysida immarginata | reverse complement strand
TAATGGTTCCACTAAACCAGTTTCCTTGAAACCAATTTAGACTATCCTTAATTTTCGTTTTATTCATTCATGACACGTCATTCCAAGTCGTTTGATATATTACATGACATATTTTAGCATTGAAAGTTCCAATGAATCATAATGGTTCCACTAAACCAGGTTCCTTGAAGCCAATTTGGACTATCCTTAATTTTATGTTATATTCATTCATGGCACCTCATTCCAAGTCGTTTGATATATTACATGCCATATTTTAGCATTAAAAGTTCCAATGAATCATAATGGTTCCACTAAACCAGTTTCCTTGAAACCAATTTAGACTATCCCTAATTTTCGTTTTATTCATTCATGACACCTCATTCCAAGTCGTTTGATATATTACATGCCATATTTTAACATTGAAAGTTCCAATGAATCATAATGGTTCCACTAAACCAGGTTCCTTGAAACCAATTTGGACTATCCTTAATTTTACGTTATATTCATTCATGGCACCTCATTCCAAGTCGTTTGATATATTACCGGGCTTTGCAAAAGTTCTGTTACACTGTTTACATCCCCCAAAAAATGGACCGCTCATGATTTGCATAATTCCATTTCCACAAAAGGATCAAATAATATATTGAAAATTTTGTGTTAACCTCTGAGTGATCCTAAAGTCCACGACAAAAGCGATGGAAACGAAACGAGTAGAGATCGCTGCTCTCCTGCGCCGGGCCACACGAAGTCCGAGATTGCCAAGCTCCTCAAAGTCAGCCGGATGACCATTCACAGAGTTGCGGACAGGCTCAAGAATGGGAGAGACCTTAAAAATCAACCTCGTTCAGGTAGACCTCAAGTCGTCAACCGTTTGGCTGAGAGAAAAGCCTTAGAACAAGACCCGACGCTCAAAATGACTGCGCTCGCAAAGAAAAAGAAAATTTCGGTGTCCACAGTGTCCAGAGCGGTCAAAGAAGAAGGTGGAAAGAGCGTGAGGCCTCTGCTGACGGATCGGATATGGGAACAACGTCGGGAGCACTGTCGCCATCTTCTCAACGACTTGAAGAGTCATGGCGAGCGAATTGTCATTTTCTCTGACGAAAAGACCTTCACGGTCGATCCTGTCGTCAACAAGCAAAACAATTGCGTGGTAAGCTTCGGCCAGGACATCTCCAAGGTCCGCTACGTGTCTACAACCAAGCACCCGGTCTCTGTGATAATACTCGGAATCGTGGCGTCGAATGTGCGAGAAAATGCCACCCGTGTGGTTCCCAAGTGGATACCGGCTAACAGCGGCTGATTACAAGGACATCCTGGCCACAAAAGTCCTTCCCTGGGTGAAGAAATGCGGACTACATCTTTCAACAGGACGGTGCCCCTGCCCACACGGCCAACACTGTGCAAAACTGGTTGGGGTCTAACATGACCTTCTGGTCGAAGGGCTTTTGGCCAGACCTCAATCCACTTGACTACAGCGTGTGGGTGCATGTCGAGGGGAAGGCCTGCAAGGTCCGTCACAGCAACGTCGAAGAGCTGAAAACATCTGTCAACCGTGTGTGGACCAGAATGAGGAAGGACTACATTCGCAAAGTTTGCAAGGCTTTTCGGCCTCGTCTGGAGCGGGTTCTTGATGCAGATGGTGGCTACATTGATTAAATGACTAATTACAATGTTATGCTACATGATAGCACAATAAAAACCTGTCTAACTGCATCGTGAACATCGACGTGTCCATTTCTTTGAAGGTCGTCACGAGTGTAACAGAACTTTTGCAAAGCCCGGTACATGCCATATTTTAGCATTGAAAGTTCCAATGAATCATAATGGTTTCACCAATACAGGTTCCTTGAAACCAATTTGGACTATCCTTAATTTTACGTTATATTCATTCATGGCACCTCATTCCAAGTCGTTTGATATATTACATGCCATATTTTAACATTGAAAGTTTCATTGAACCATAATGGTTCCACTAAACCAGTTTCCTTGAAACCAATTACGACTATCATTAATTGTACGTTATATTTATTCAATACATCTCATCCCAATTTGTTTGATATACCTATTACATGGTATATCTTATCACAGAAAATTTTTGATGGTGTCATAAGGGTACCATTAGAGCACGTGCTATTGTTTCGATTATAACTATTTTCAAAATGGTCCATTTCCCGAACCATATTTATCAATTGGCGAAAATAGTAATTAATACCGCTTCTATCTCGTCATTAAGATTTGTTTGATATATTACTAAATAAATCTCTGTATTGAAAATTGCTAGGTGGGGTCGTGAAGGTACCATTTGTGCACGTGCTATTGAACCGATTTAGATAATATATGTGACTGTTTCGTGCCATGTTCCATATTCATCGAATGACTAAAATAATAACGAATAACCGCTTCTATCTCGTCATTACGATTTGTAGTATTTATTAATTAATATATCTTCCCATTGAAAATTGCTTGGCGGGAAAATTGAGGTACCATTTGTGCACGTGCCAATGAACCGATTTAGATGATAATTGCGATTGCTTCGTGCCATGAACTATATTCATCGACTGACGAAAATAGATTTTGAAAATCTTTCATAGCCTCGGATGAGTTAGAGTTACAGACAGACAGACAGACAGACACGTTTCCCCACGCGGATAGCATTAAGCACCTTTCGGTACTTAATAAACCATTAAGGAATGACATAACCAAGTACCGAAAGGTTAAACTAAACCATTCGCGGAACTATATTTTTAAACGGTCCTATGTTAACATTGGAAGTTTCTAATGGACCATTATGATACCATTAAACCACGTACCTTTGAAATAATTTCAACTATCATTAATTTTACGTTATATTCATTCATGACACCACATTCCAAGTTGTTTTATATATTACATGCCATATTTTAGCATTGCAAGTTCCAATGAACCATAATAGTTCCACTAAACCAGGTTCCTTGAAACCAATTTCGACTATCGCTAATTTTACGTTATATTCATTAATGACACCTCATTCCAAGTCGTTTGATATATTACATGCCATATTTTAGCATTGAAAGTTCCAATGAACCATCATGGTTCCACTAAACCAGGTTCCTTGAAACCAATTTGGATTATCATGAATTTTACGTTATAATCATTCATGGCACGTTATTCCAAATCGTTTGATATATTACATGCCATATTTTGGTATTGAAAGTTCCAATGAACCATAATGGTTCCACTAAACCAGAATTGTTCCACTAAACCAGATTCCTTGAAACCAATTTGGACTATCATTACTTTTACGTGATATTCATTTATGATACATCATCACAATTTGTTTGATATATTACATGCCATATCTTATCATTGAAAATTTTTGAAGGTGTCATAAAGGTACCATTAGTGCACGTGCCAATGTTTCGATTGCAACAATTTTCAAAATGGTTCATTTCCTGAACCATATTTATTGGCCGAAATAGTAATTTATATTCGCTTGTATCTCGTCATTAAGATTTTTTTGACATATTACTTAATATATCTGTCCATTGAAAATTGCTAGGTAGGGTCGTGATGGTGCCATTTGTGGACGTGCTAATGAACCGATTTAGATAAAATTTATGATTTTTTCATGGCATGTACCATATTCATCGACTGACGAAAATAGTAATGAATAACCGCATCTATTTCGTCATTACGATTTGTTTGATATAATACTCAATATTTCTTCCCATTGAAAATTGCTAGGCGGGAAAATAGAGGTACCTTTTGTGCACGTGCCAATAAACCGATTAAGATAATTTTTGTAAATGGTTCGTGCCATGAACCATATTCATCGACTGACGAAAACAGATTTTGAAAATCTTTCATAACCTCGGAGGATTTTGAGTTACAGACAGACAGACAGACAGACAGACGGACAGACACGTTTCCCCACACTGATAGCATAAAGCACCTTTCGGTACTTAATTAGTTGTTATTGTTAAACCCCTTGAAGTTCTCATTTACCCTCCCCCTTACGTGGGAAGACCCGGGAGAAATACCACGGGCACGAACGTTCAGCCCATCTCGTCTAAAACGAATGGAAGGGTGATCAGGGACCTTATTCGTGAACCACCACGCCCAGCATTGTTTTAATAAGGCCCTGAGTCGCCACATCTCAGTTTCCAAAATATTCACATTCACACTGAATATAGTCAAAATGTATTTTTATGAAATGCTTGAGTGTGCTATGCTACCAAATAAGTCTCGGTGATAACCCCGTTTTTCAAAACAATATACATGATAACACCCGTATGTGTTAAGAAAACAGTTAAATTATTTAGATTCAGAAATTTTTAATTCGAATGGTTGAAGTGAAGGAGAGTGTTATATTCCACAGATCTTTCATAGACACCCAGCGTGCATTGTGGGATTAACATCATATAGATTGGTAAAAAAAAAATAGTGTTCTAATTTGGAAAAATTAGTTTTGATATGAAGTAATATTGAATTTTGCCAATTGTTTTATGTTTATATCCTATTTAGCAGATGAGGTTAATGGAAATCTTTTAAAATCTGTTATTATATGAATAAGAACCAAAGTATACATGTTTGTTTGGTTGTGATGTAACGTTTACTGCATATATACAGTATATGTAAGATAACATTTAGTCCATTTAATGTTTTTGAGTATCTAGCTAAATTTTGTGTAATATGATTCTACTAAAAAGAAATGGTAAAAGAATATCCTAGAACTCTTTGATATATATTTATTTTCTTTTTTAAATGCAAATATTATTTGCGTTTTTTATATAATTATTAAATTAATATTAACAAAAAAGATGTTTGGTGTAAAAAAATTTAAAGCAATGTCCCGTACATGCCAAAATGCAGGGGGTTGTTAGGGTTCTACGGTAACAAGTTACAGAGCGCAGAAATAGTGGATAACCCCTTTCACCACATTGAGTGTGTTCAATCTGATAGCCATGCATCATTGCTATTGCCGTGCATCGCAGTTTCCACTGCAGGAGACTGCAACGCAGAGCACCAAGATTAATTCCTAACCACTCCGCCTTCCAAAGACACTCCACTGTTCGCGGTCGACTCTCTCCGAGGACCCGTTTAAGCAGGAGACCATCAAGAGCGCCTTAGATATCACAGAACATCAGAAAATGGCGCCTGTTGTGGGCCCAGGAACAGCGTAAATGGTCACTTGAGGAGTTGAAAAAAGTAGCCTGGTCCGATGAATCTCATTTCTTACTCCATCATGCAGATGGTAGGATCAGATTATGGCGCAAACAGCACGAGTTCATGGACCCCTCCTGCCAAATGACAATTCTTCAGGCTGATGGCGGTGAAATTAAGGTGTAAGGAATATTTTCTTAGAGTACACTGGGTCCCTTGATATCTTTGGAGACAACTCTGTTCAGCATAGCTTACCTCAATATCGTTGCCAATCGTGCAGTCGTCTATGGCTTTGATGTTCCCCTCTGGAGATGGTCACTTTTAACAGGACAATGCACCTTGCCACCATGCTCGATCGGTCACAAATTGGTTTAAGGAACATCAGTCAGGGTTTAGTTTGCTTCCATGGCCAGCTCAGTCCCCTGACCTCAATCCTCCTATTGAGAATTTGTGGGACGAAGTCGAAAGATCACTTCAAAGCTTGGAAACGCCACCATCTAATCTGACCCAACTTAGAGCTGCCATTATGTTAGCATGAGTCAACAATCCTCAGCAACGGTATCAGCATCTTAAGCAATCCATGTGTCACGTGCCCGACTCATGCAGTGGAAGTTTAATTGGATAAAAGGGCGAAATATAGCCAAGTGACAAACAGCAATACATTTGAGTAAAATTCACTAAAATATTTATTCAAGCTTTTGAGAGAATAAAAGAAATATGGAAAAATAAATAATGCGCTTAACTTCTAAGATCAAACAGAAATAAAGAAGTAAATATTTTAAAGCTCAAAATTGTCTAAATGGAATATTTAATTGAATAATACACACAAAGTTTAACCAATATTCTTCAAATGTATTAAATTTAAAATACTATGTCGTTAGTATTAATTTGTATAAACAGAATTATCAATAAATTCTTAGCTTATTTAAATAGAACAATATCACCTCACAATACGAGACAATTTTAAGTCAACAAAAGCTATCCAACAACCATACACATTACTTAAAGCTTTAAATCATTTCAATTGATATTTCTATCAAGACACATTGAATGTAACTGCAATCTTTCAATGAAAAATTTTGCACAGACAATTTAAACAATGCGCTTCAAATCCACCAGCTTAATATTTTACTAATTAATAAATCAGATTTCGTGAAATACTACCACTATATTTCAAAGAGTTTTACATTAAAAAAATATTAGTTCTTAATGTACTCTTATGGAGAAGATAAATTTCGGTAATTCAATGAAAAGAGAATCATCTGAAAATAAAATATCAGATATAATTAATGCTTGGCAAATGGTGCAATTTAAGAAATAAATTTCACTGCGCTAAATTGCAACATTGAATTTGCTTCCACAGTTGAATGGAAAATTTTCAAAGCCTTTGCTTTGAACACATGCTCAAAAGAAATTGAAAGGCACTAATTTTGTTTGCACTTGTCACACAATTATTTTTAAAGCTGCTAGCCAAAAATTCACTTAAAACCCTCACATCAAAAAAAAAAATATTTCATTGCGGGTCGTTCCACTAGCACACTTCCGTAGGTAAGTGGCACTCTTAAAACAAAATAACTGAACCGCTAAGGCATGAAATTTTATCGTGCTTTGAGACAAAAAGAAGTGAGATGCAGCTTCTTCTAATTAAACAATAATAGGGACACAGTGTGAATTCGAAGGGAAGTAAAGAGAAAATTTGCGAGATTACTCTTCTCCGAGAGCTGAGATGCCTGACGGATTTAATACCTTCGTATGAAGCAACACACGCTGTCTACGCTGAAGGAAGTATGTCCATGCGGAAATGAACCAATTAACCGACTTCTTTCTAGGCTGCAAATGTAGTCGGAGTTCCCATGATGAATCCCTTCATGCCAATAACGAAAGTTCCAAATGTGTGATTATAGTTGAATACGCTAGTTGGCAAAATTGAATACGCTCGGTGGCAAAGTTAAATACGCTCGATGGAAATGGCTGGGAAGAATTTAAAACAGCCTCCCGCTGTCGGGTCGAACTGTTCTTCGTCCAATTCGTCGTAAAGCAGTTCTTGCTTAGACGCTGCTTGCTAGTAGTCGCCTTCGAACCTTCCTCGTACTCCTGCACACAATTCTTTTCCACTTTCAACTTTGTTTCTTGCCTCGAGCCGCTCGTACAGTTAACTATCAGCGTGGCATCTCCTTCTCCGTTCCCTTTATTGCGTGAAGATACATCTATTCGCCAAGTTCGCTCGTTACGATCTAACTCTCTTTTCCTTTTCCATTTTCGTCCCCTCCTACCAGTCGGAATCGAATCTCCCGCGTTCTCCTCTCGCGCTCGATCTCGAGCGATCTCGTACTACGGAAGACTCTCGATTTGTTACAGCGAGGTTTCGTTTGCTGTAACACCATGCCAAGAAGAATAGCAGCTGTGATGAGAGCTAAATGTCGACCAATTCGTTATTAGATTGTGCCTCTAATTTTTTGGCCAGTCAGTGAATAACTGAAACACTTGTCATTAATAGTTTTTAATTGAAAGAGTTTATTCTATTACACAAGCAAAAAATAAGTTAAACACAAACCTATTCAAAGCATGGAAAAAGTTAATGCAAAGCTTCCAAGTAAACGATGTTCTTAGTGATAGATTATGTAAAGATGTAAAGATTATGAGGACTGCCAACACGTGAGCAGCCAACATCCAACTGACCAT
Organism: Rhysida immarginata; assembly: GCA_023313115.1. Classification (NCBI taxonomy): domain Eukaryota; kingdom Metazoa; phylum Arthropoda; class Chilopoda; order Scolopendromorpha; family Scolopendridae; genus Rhysida; species Rhysida immarginata. The sequence goes on along the minus strand of JAHWFO010024530.1, from coordinate 7,352 downwards.
GAGAAGAGCAAGGGGACTTTAGATCAAGTCCAGCAAACTTAAGCGATTGTCCCTGACACTTGTTGATTGATATAGCGAAACTGGGCTCAAGAGAAAACTGTAGTCTCTTGAACTGAAAAGACAAATCTGTATTTGATGGCATCAGTGGGATTCTTGTAAAGAAAATAATTTCCTTATGATGACATTGCAGCAACATTTTTTACTATATGTAGGACTGCACATTCAGCTTTTAAGTTTCCTTTGAACATGGCCAAAACAGATTCTCCAATATGCAACATTTCAAAGAATTCAGTCATGGCCAAGGTTTTGCAAAGAACACGGCTCATTATCTGCGATGAATGCACCATGTCACATCGCAAGCCGCTGGAAGCTGTTGACAAGACTTTGAAGGACATCGAGGCAGTAACTGTAGTACTTACAAGATACTTTCGACATACCCTTCCCCTCATTCAGAAAGGTGCAAAGGCTGATGAGATGAATGCTTCTTTGAAGACCTCTATTCTCTGACAACATATTCAGAAATTGGAACTAAAGACTAACAAGAGAGTCCATCTGTTTGGAGATTTAACAATCAGTTGGAGCATAATTCACAGAGGCTGTTTGCATTGGCAGTGGAATATTACCCTTGTACAAACAGCCTGACATGCATCAACTGCAATGTGAACAAATGGCTGGCACAATAGATGACTTCAAAGCAAAGTCTTTGCGAACAACAATTACAAACACCCCACCTGATTGTGTGAGCGAGCAATTTTGGCTCCACAAGATGATGAAGTCGACAAAAAATCAATCTAGATCTGCTAAAAATGTCGCCTGACACAGAAAGTTCTTTCCGATCTATTGACACTGTTGATAGTCAGAATGAAGCTGTAGTATTTCCAACTAAGTTTCTAAACTTTGTCCAGCCACCTGGAATGCCATCCCACCACGTTATGAACTCCAGTCATGCTGCTGAGAAACTTGGACCCTCCACGATCGTGCAATGGTCACCATAAGGAAATTGATTTCATTACAAGAATCCCACTGATGCCATCAAATACAGATTTGTGTTTTCAGTTCAAGAGACTACAGTTTTCTCTTAAGCCCAGTTTCGCTATATCAATCAACAAGTCTCAGGGACAGTCGCTTAAGTTAGCTGGACTTGATCTAAAGTCCGCTTGCTCTTCTCATTGCTGCCTGGTCTTTGCGATGAAAATTGATCAGAAAGATTTCCTGTGCCTCCAAAGGCATCAAGAAAGAAAAGTTTTCCAGTCTCTCTCTTCTGACAGCATCAGTTATCTTATTGTAAACAGCTCTTTGGTCAGCGAGTAGCTTTGGCTCATTTACAGCAACAAAAGCCTCCAGTTTATCAATCTATCTTCTTCTATCTTCTTTCTTCTTCTATCTATCGACTTTTTCTATTATCCTTTTACGTGGTTAGAGAAATTAGAATCCCCCTAAAAAAAGAGATATAAGATGGGGAGGTGGGGGGAGTAAAAAAGCATTATATCTCCACCATGCCTTGATCTCAGATCAATTTGTCCTGCCTAAAAACTTCCCAGGGTCTACCTGAATTACCATGCAAAATTTAATCAAGATTAATCCAGCCATTTTGGAATGAATAGCGAACAGATAGACAGACAAACAGACAGACAGAGACATACAGAGAATTTTATATATTTACTAGCTGATATACCCGGCGTTGCTCGGGCTCTTTTTTTGATGAAAGTTTGCAATATCTGAATGGGAATATACAGTAAAATTTAACACAATAAAACAGTAAACATTCATATAGAAAAACGGAAATAAATTTTTTAAAATGTTCCTAATGGATGGCCCTCTAACAGTTCTCCCCGGTTCGTGTTGGAATGTTGTGTATAGATGAGCGAGTTTACCATAGTGCCGGAGAAACAATGTGTGGAATAATGTGTATGGCTACGAAAGTGGGAGAAAATAGAATGAAAATTATACAATAGTTTGATCTGACGTTTTTTCAGCGTTGGATATGGCTGTAAATTTGTGTGACTTGACCTTTAAAAATTCATTTGTTTATCTAAAAGTTCAACAATTCCAAAATTCTCTTCTTGGATGGCGATGGATGTACATGATCGTTTATGTCTGTGTACACTGCAAATCCAACAATTGATAAACTGTTAGGAAATAAAGAAATTAAACTGGAGCAAACTGCAAGCATCAGGTAAATGATATTAATTAGAAAAATGGATGGAAAAATTCTGCGACTTGGATTCGAACCAGGAACCTCGACTGCCATGGACGACACATCTACTAATTGGGCCATGGTTTCTTAATTGAAGAGGTTATGAGTCTTAACTTATGACACGCGATCCCGCTATTATCTTGTCCACCAGATGGCTAAACATCGAAGTATGCTTTAAAAAATCAGATATTCAATAGGATTCAACATATAAAGCATAAGTTATCGATGTTTATTTTAAGGCACAGCTAGTTATATATTTTAAGCTTTTTATCTTAAATAAATGATTCAAAATGATTCATAAAAATTTAATAAATGGAGCATAGAATGCTCTTTCGCCATCTACTTCCGGTACATCTTCTGGTTCGCGCCGATAGCATTGGAACAATTACGAGTGTCATAACCTCTTCAATTAAGAAACCATGAATTGGGCTATCGCAGACACCTGAACAGCCATGCTATCACTAAGTGTCTTAAAGACAACCATGTTTGGTGTTTGCTCCAGTTTTAATTTCTTTATTTCTTATTGTGTGTTCATCAAAGTTTCTGATGGTTTGGATAGGAGAAATTCACGATCTGTGAACCGGATGCCTATCTCCCAATGGGCTTTCCTTCTTGCCAACTTGGTTGTCTTTAAGACACTTAGTGACAACATGGCTGTTCAAGTGTCTGTGATAGCCCAATTGATAGAGACGTCGACCATGACAGTCGAGGTTCCTGGTTCGACCTCAGGTCGCGGAATCTTTCAAAATGCACCTATAAGAAACACACATGGACCTATCTGTTCGCTATGCATTTCAAAATGGCTAAAACCAATCTTGATGAAATTTTTCATGGTAATTCCGATGGAGCCTGGGAAGGTTTTAGGTAGGTCATGGTGGAGATATCGCGCTTCATGGAGAGCACACTCTACAATTCGTTACCCCCCTCCCTAAAAGACGTTAATTTGGTTAATTATGCAGTGCAACACCAGTTAATGTGTTAACAAACTGAAAATGAATTTTATATAAAAGATTGTTTTTTTTTTCGAAATCTCACGTAGACAGTGCTCTTCTCCTTATTTTTAAGGTCATGTGTGCACAATTTCATTAAGATTGGAATAAAACTGTAGATTTCTGTAAGACACAAACATATATACATACATACATAATGTAAATGTATACATACATCCATTTTTATATATATAGATAAAGGTCGTACAAATGAAAATGAAAATTACTTATTTTATCCAAAGTGTATACAAGGAATTTAAAAATACTCTCCAAATGCGTTAAGGCATTTATCCCACTGTGTAACAAGGCGTCTAATTCCTTTATGGAAGAAGTCTTTCGGTTGCGTGTGGAACCATTCCAAAACTTCTTCCTTCACTTCATCGTCCGACTGAAACCTGCAGCCTTTCAGATGTTTCTTGAGATTCCCAAACACCTGAAAGTCACATAGGGATAAATCAGAGCTGTAAGGTGGATGCTGCATTGCTTCACAGTTGAAATTTTTGATGAGATCTACCGTTGCTTTCAAGGCGTGAGGACGCGCGCTGTCTTGGAAAAGAAACACTCCTTTTGTAAGAAGTCCAGGACGCTTGCATTTGATGGCCGCGCGCAGTGCCTTCAATGTTTCCCCATATCGTGCTGCGTTAACTGTGGTGCGTTTTTCAAGAAAGTCCAGTAAAAACGGGCCTTATTGATCAAAAAACACGGTCAACATCACCTTCCCCGTGCTGTTTGCGATTGTTTTTGAATTTTTCGGGGGTGGTGACCCATAAAGCTTCCACTGACGACTTTGACGTTTGCTTTCGGGCTGGAAATGAAAGCACCAAGTTTCATTCCTTGTAATGATTCTGTCGATAAAACTCTCTCCTTCCTTTTCATAGCGAGTCAAATGTTGCAGGGACATGCCCATTCGAACTCCAAGTTGTTCTGATGTCAAATGATGCGGGACCCATTGCGCACAGATTTTTCTGTAGTGCAGATGGTTCCTGATAATGGAGTGAACAACTTTTAGCAACCACGACATCGATTATTACTCTTCTGTTTTCCTTTAAGACAGCGTCAACTTTGGAATCATCCGTGATGGCACTCACAGAGCTTCGAAGCGCGAGCTATCGTTCTTTCTCACGTGATGCAACACTTGCAACCTATTGTTCAATTTGCACGTGGAGTTTCGCAATTGTTGAAAACAAAAACTTACGATCCTACACGTCGTCTTTTATTACCCACACAAGATTTCGTTTTCATTTGTACGACCCTTATAGATAGACATTTCGAAAGATATTTAGGTAATGTATTTTTTGAATAAGTAAATAAAAAAATTATTATTATTATTATTATTATTATTATTATTATTATTATTATTATTATTATTCCTGTTTGTTGTGATATTATTAAAGGAATGAATTCTTTATCGTAAATTTTGTCTATAAAATTCTTTATTGAACATCGAGACTCAACATCTTTCAAAAATGCCTGATACGGGTGCTCTGAAACAACTATATATATAAAGAAGAGTGTTTGTTTGTTAGTGTGTATTTAATGCAAATCTACAGTTTTATTGCGATCTTGATGAAACTTTGAACACTTTGATCTTCAAAGCAAGAGGAAGGTCACTGTCTAACTGAGATATCGAAAAAATAATACTTATCGATAATAATCGATATCAATAATTATTCATGGCAGGGCACATTAATTAGAGGTATCTCACGACCAAAAATGCAAAGTAATGTTTATGCAACAATGGTATCAACACGCAATTCAACAATAACGGTATCAACACACAATTCATTAAGAATGGTATCAACACGCAATTCAACAATAACGGTATCAACACACAATTCATTAAGAATGGTATCAACAAGCAATTCACCAACAATATATGACCAACACTGCAAAGCAAATTTGTGACAATACATAGAATTCCTGTTGTTTGGGCTTTTCTTAAAAATGATAGTTCTTAGAAATTAACATTTTCTTGAAAATCTTTAAAAATAATTAAAACTTGGAAATAATGGAGAGTTAGCAGAATATTGAAATATCGGTAGAAGGGTGGATCATAATACTGTTCCTATTGAATAAGCAGGTGGTGGCCTTTATTATACTGATGTCCCTCTGTTATACTGTAAGGCCACCACCAGAATATTGAAAACTGAGCAACTGGTGAATGATCAAGTAGTCATCGAAGTTCTCTCGACGATGCAAGCGTATCAACCAAAGAAACGGCGACTGTTAGACCACAACGTGATGAATGGCCAAGTTTTGTTTCAAGACATCGAGAGGAGATTGCCAATCATCAAGTGTACATCAAGTGTACATCAAGTGTATACATCTAAAGTAAGATTACGTTACCAAGAAATTATTTAGGCTAGGTGTGCCAAACTTGGAAAGCTACATCCATTGTCAGTATTTAAAAAATCGAATTTTCAGTAAGAATGTTTACTGTATTAATTCTAAGCGCTTTCAAGTGTTTATTTATAGATATTGCAAAATTTAAATCAGAAAAAGAATCCGAGTCACGCCGCGGTTATCACCTAGCTTATTTGGTAGCACAGCAGCTCCAAACATTTCCTAAAAAATACCAAATACAATTTCAAGTTCCCAAAGAATCTATCTATATATATATAAAGAAGGATGTTTGTTTGTTTGTGGGTTTGTTTGTGGACTTGTTTGTTTGTTTGTTTTTTATACAAATCTACAGTTTTATTCCGATCTTGATAAAATCTCGCATACATGACCTTCAAAGCTTGAGGAAGGTCACTGTCTACCTCAGATTTCGAAAAAATAATAAATATCGATAAATAATCGATATTCATGGTTATGGCAAGGCATATTAATGAGAAATATCTCATGACCAACAATGCAATGCAAAGTTTGTACAACAATAGGTATCAACAATGGTATCAGCACGCAATTTACAAACACACTGCATGGACCAACAATATACGACGTATATCTCATGACCAACAATGCAAGGAAATATTTATGCAACAATAGGACCATTGTGTTCGCATCAACAATGTTATCAACGCGCAATCTTCTATATATATAAAGAAGGATGTTTGTCTGTGGGTCTGTGGGTCTGTGTGTACGTTTTTTATACAAATCTACAGTTTTATTCCGATCTTGATGAAATTTCGCGCACATGACCTTCAAAGCATGAGGAAGGTCACTGTCTACTTCAGATTACGAAAAAATAATAATTATTGATATAAAATTGATATTCATGGTTATGGCAGGGCATATTAATGAGAAATATCGCATGACCAACAATGCAAGACAAAGTTTTTGCAACAATGGTATCAACACGCAATTCACAAACACTCTGCACGGACCAACAATATATATCTCATGACCAACAATGCAAATAAAAGTTTGTGCAACACTAGGTATCAACAATGGTTTCAACACGCAATTCACCAATAACAATGAGCTCAAAATGATGATGCAATGATAAAGCAGTCCTTTCCAAGAATTATAACAATGCAATATGGATAAGTTTCAATTTGTAACAATGCATAGAATTCCTGTTATTCAGGCTTTTCTTAGAAAAGAGAGTTCTTAGTACTTAACAATTTCTTGAAAATCTTTAAAAATGATCAGTAAATGGAGACAATGGAGAGTTAGCAGACTATTGAGAAAGAGTGGAAAGACGAGAGAGGAAGCACTCCTTTAGCTCCGTGATGTATTGAGCAAATGGGAAGCAAGTAAATAGAAGAATCCGCGACCGCTAGACTGCACAAAGTGATGAATGGCCAAATTTTGCTTCAACACATCGAGAGAAGAGTGGAAATTGCAACAACACTAAGTATACATCTGAGGTAAGATTACGTGAGTAAGAAATTATTTAAAATAGCAGTGGCATCCTTGGAGGTCCAGCCATTGTGAGCCTTTAAAAAGTTTTTTTTAGAATTTTCATTAAGAATTTTTACTGTATTAATTCTAAGCATTTTCATGTGTTTATTTTTAAGTTATTGAAAAAATTTAATTCAATTTTTTGAGATTGTTCTGTTTACATCCAAGTAATTATCCCGGGCAACGCCGGGTACCTTTGCTAGTCTATATATATAAAGAAGGATGTTTGTGGGTCTGTTTGTCTGTGGGTCTGTATGTTTTTTATACAAATCTACAGTTTTATTCCGATCTTGATAAAATTTCGCATACATGACCTT